>VOQJ01045136.1:0-17539 GCA_015052665.1 Apistogramma diplotaenia | reverse complement strand
GGAAAGTTTGAAGCCTGATCTTAAAAGTAGAGAGGGTGTCTGTCTCCTGAATCCAAACTGGGAGCTGGTTCCACAGAAGAGGGGCCTGAAAGCTGAAGGCTCCGCCTCCCATTCTACTCTTAAGTATCCTAGCAACCACAAGTAAGCCAGCAGTCTGAGAGCGAAGTGCTCTGCTGGGGTGATATGGTACTATGAGGTCTTTAAGATAAGATGGGCCTGATTATTCAAGACCTTGTATGTGAGGAGAAGGATTTTAAATTCTATTCTAGATTTAACAGGAAGCCAATGAAGAGAAGCCAATATGGGAGAAATATGCTCTCTCTTTCTAGTCCCTGTCAGCACTCTAGCTGCAGCGTTTTGGATCAGCTGAAGGCTTTTCAGGGAGCTGTTAGGGCAGCCTGATAGTAATGTAATTATTTATTTCCAAATTATCTGAATGTCTCAGATTAGAGTGTGGTGGGATGCACTAGTGTGTGTGTGTGTGTGTGTGTGTGTGAGTGAGTGAGTGAGTGAGAGAGAGAGAGTGGGAGGAAATAAAAATTCATATCTGTGACTAATTGAAAAAGCATCAGTGTTTGAGTGGCTGGGGAGTTGGGTGGCTGCAGGCCTGGTCTGGGGATGGGCTCCACCCTCTCTCCTGTTTACACGGGCACATGTGCTGCCGTATTGACAGCCCCCTCACGAATCTTAATAATACAAGCCCTCCCACAGATGAGCCATTTTCTCCTCCCCGCGTGGTTTACAGCCAGTGTGTGCGTGTGATTGGGGGATCTTCAACCCCGGCTGACTCCTCCCGCCTCCTTGGCGTTTCCCGACCCACCGGGCGCCACCAGGGAGTGGCCAGTGGCCACGGAGGCAAGACTTAAATACCCAGGCGGCCTTCCTCCTTCCCCACCTCCGTGTTCAAATCGAGAAACGACACTTAATATCTCATATCTACAGCAGGCCCCATATATCTGACCGAACAAAGGGGATCGCCAGTATTTCGTGGAACTGTTTACTCATGGCGTCTTTAAAGCGGAAAAAGATAACCAAACGTCAATCATACTCAGGGGTACAACCTACCCTGCTTGGTTCTGCCCAGTTCTCCGCCTTTAGTCCAATTATATTGGCTAGCTGATACTCGTTGGCAGAAACGCCCTTTTCCATTGGAGAAAAAAAGCAATTGCTCAAAAAAGGCACTTAGGAGGGTGCGTTTCTTTTTAGCATTGGGACAGTGCGTTAGTGCGGTTACCAGGAAATAAGTTTAATTTGTAACCTAACAAAACGCCCAGTGGTTAGCTATTCCGACCGGCAGATTTCTGCCACTCTTATTTTTGTATGTTCAATATCAGATCGTTACCTTCTGATAAAAAATATACTTAAAAAATGTAATAATGTAACTGAGGTTAAGTCGTGATTAGGAAATCAATGCAACTGGAAATCAATAAAAGTTGCATTATGGTGCGAAGTTCATTAGAACACGTTCCGGTTACTGCATCCTCTGATAATCCCATTAAACACTGATACCGACTGTCCTTCACGATGTTGGGAAGTTGCCAGGTTCATAAATCTAACGCACCCGCCCTTTCTCCTTCAAAGAAGGGGGGCGTCAAGTTAGTGTGAAGTTGTGAAAAGTTGTCAAGCAGAAAAAAGAGCAGCGAAACTCCTCCCGTCTTCACATTATGAGCAGTAAGTGAACTTTTTAAAACTCACTGGCACGTTGTGGACGAAGCGTTAACTCAACAGTAAGAAGTAGAGCGACAGTACGTTGTTTTAAATGTGTTCCGAGTTGTAAATGTAGCGTGTATTGTTAACTAAATGCCGAGTTGTTTAAAAGTGGCCAACTAAACGTTGCAGACCCGCTAATTGTTGGTACACTGCGAACAACAATTAGCCAACTGGTCATCAGTAACTTTACTTATGCTCTTCATTGACATTGTCTGCTTACTTATTAATTGAATTCTGTCTAACTGATGTGAGTCCGCTGGGCAGTCGTATTTACAAGGGTGGTTGAACCCGCTTCGGTCACTTTAGCTCATACTTTACCTGTGAGTTCATGTTAGCTTAGCATGTAGCTGGCCCAGTAAGCACTTTTCTTGCACTTCTTGTCTGAATTGCTTCACAGCAGCACATCACCCTTTTTATTATTTATTTGTGGCATGTGCTGTTCTGTGTTTCGTCCCCTTTTACATACACGCAGTAGTAAGTTTCCGGTTGTGATGTTTGTCTTTCTTTAACTGCTTTAAGGAGATGTGATCTTACAAAAACTCTTCTTCCGCAGATCAGCAGCAGGGTGAAATGGCCGCTGTGGAGAGCGGCGGAGGCTTCAGTCAAAAGCGAAACACAAATTCACAAGTAGGTTACGGGACACGTTCACTGCCAGACTGAACTCGTGTGACTTCCCATCTGTTTGATCGCTTCTGTGGTTCGTTTGTGTTGGGATCTGTGCGGGTTGTTGTTTTTCTCCCCAGAGCACATGTTACCGGGGTGGGGAATGGGCAGGTAAAAGTCGCCCACACGGGGTGTTCCCGTTAAACCCCGGCACTCCGTGTGTATTTCGCTCGGCCCATTTGGCTGGCCTTGGAGGGGGTGGCTAGCCGAGTGAGTCCGTTTATAGGGCAAAGAAAAAGTGTGGGAGGGAGATGGGTGGGTTTGGGGGGAGGGGAAGCCAAGCCCGCCGTAACGCCACAAAAATGTGATCCCTCCCATACCCCCCTGCCCTCCCTCCCATACCCTTTGAAGCCCACTCCCCAATTCCCTGGAAAGAGGCAAAAAAGTTGGTTTAATTCTTTTAAATATCCTTTTTTTTTCTTTTTTTTACAATATTGACATTTAGAAAGGATTTTTTTTCATTAATATATCACATTATTTGTTTGTTTGTTTTTTAACATTTTTGGCTTTTAAAAATTATTCTTTGAGACATTTTAAACCTTTTTTAAAAAAAATCTTTTTTTATTATAACTGCTTTTATTATTTTAATCATGTGCAGGGAAGTTAGTCACTTTTTTATCCTGAATTCTAAACTCCACCCTCTGATTTGCAGTTTTTGATTCAAAGTAGAAGAACAATGTTCACATTTGAACCCATTATTGGGCTTTCCAAACCAGGCTATGCTACTTGCTGTTTCTTTGGGGAATGCCACAGAGGTTCAGCTACCCGTCTGACTCTAGCATCCTCTTCTGTCACATTAACCCCCTGCATATTCTCCTTTACTACATCCATGAATCTCCTCTGTGGTCTTCCATTTTTCCTCCTGCCTGGCAGCTCCATCTTCTACATCCTTTGTCCAGTATATCCACTATCCCTCCTCTGCACACCATCTCAGCCTCTCTAAAATGCTTAATGTGAGCTGTCCCTCTGATATATAAATTTTCACTGGTCACTCCCAACCACAACCTGAAACCTGCTTCCACACTGGTGACATGATGATTAGAATCCACAGAAAATGAATGACATTCCAGGACTTCAAGAGACTACAGGTAAAATAACAGAAAGTGATGGGAAGCAGGTGCTCCCAAAATAACCAAATGAAGTGACTAACAGTGAGAGCAAAGAAAACTATTGATTCACATAAGACCTGATGGTAACTGCATTAGGTTACCAGAGCCTGGAATGTCCGCAAGTGATCAGGTGCAGCAAGCAACTCTGCCTCCTGTCTTTTGTCAGTGCCATTGTCTCCAAACTACACATCATAGCAGGTCTCATTACCATCTTGTAAACTTTGTCACAAATGACCCCAGCCACTCCACCCTGCCTGCACTCTCCTCTTCACCTAAATAATTTTGTTAAACTTAAGGTGTTGTTGCATGTAATTAAAAGCATTTACATCTATACAGCTTTAGTTTTCAGCATCCTGATTCTTTGGCAGCCATTACTTTTACTTTTTTTGTAACCTTACACTGCGTATATTATACTTTTTAAATACTATTTTCCTGTTCATTTATTATTTTTCTAGGACTCTCAGCAGCCATCTCCTCTTGCCTTGTTGGCAGCCACATGCAGTCGCATTGACACCCCGGGAGAGAACGATTCCCCTGTGGACCAACACAATCAGCAGCAACAGCTGGACCTAAACCAGGGTGTTTTTACCTCCAGTGCCAACAGCTGGCAGGTAAATCCACTTGGTATTCAAGTATCCTCAGGCTCCAACACAGTTACCACAGATTCCTCAATAGCGATGACAGGAGGAGACATCAAGACCAGGCAGGTGCTGTCACCAGCAATAGTTGCTGCAAGCACTCAGGGTCAGCAACAGCAACAACAGCCATTTGTGGTTGCTCAGGCACCATCAGTGCAGGGTCAGCAGGTGCTTACCACTATATCAGGTGTGATGCCCAACATCCAGTACCAGGTTATTCCCCAGTTTCAGACAGTAGATGGTCAGACGCTGCATTTCACGCATGCACAGCAGGAGTCCGCGGTGTCTGCTGCAGCAGGACCAGGGCAACAGTTTCAGATAGTGTCTTCTCCTAATGGCCAACAGATCATAGCTGCAAGTAACAGAGCTGGAGCAGGAGGGAACATCATAACCATGCCCAGTCTCCTTCAGGGAGCCATCCCCATACAAAATATAAGTTTAGGCAATGGTCTGTTACAAAACCAGCCCCAGTTCCTGGCAAATATGCCTGTGTCTCTTAATGGAAACATCACTTTGTTACCTGTCGCTACTGGTGCTCCAGGGGGGGATACAAATGGTGAAGCAGGAGGAAACCAACTCATACAGCAACAGCAGTCACAACAGCCAGTGTCTTCCAACAGCGAGACAGGTTACATGACAAGTCCTTCCATTGTAACTCAGCAGACGTCTTCTTATGGAGTTACCCAAAAACAGAACAGCAGTGGAGCTGTGACAGCGACATTTCAGCAGAACACAGCCTCTTCTCTGGGTGTCCCAATACAGCCAGACAACAGAGACCGGCAGCAGCCGCAGCAAATTCTTATCCAGCCTCAGCAAGTTATCCAAGGTGGCGCACCTCTCCAAACCATTCAGGCTGGTACTGTTGCAGCCACAAGTGGTCAAATGTTTACGCCAACGCTCAGCCAGGAAGGGCTTCAAAATCTTCAAATCATGCCAAACACAGGAGCCATTCTGCTGCGCACTGTAAACCCTAGTGGCCAGGTGACCTGGCAGACCATTCAGATCCAGAGTCCGACGGGAGCCCAGATCACACTGGCACCTGTGCAGTCTCTTCCCCAGCTTGGCCAGACTCAGGGAGCAGCTGGAGGAGTACCTGTCAACACAGTGCAGATCCCAGGAATCCAGACCATAAATCTCAACAGCCTTGGGGGGTCTGGGCTACAGATGCACCAGCTGCCAGGGGTTCCCATCACCATCGCCAGCACAGCAGGTCAGGCAGTGGTCTGATTTTCATGAATAGTTACTATATACTATATTAACATACAGATTATCAAATCATCAGTTGGTGTTTAAGACATTTTGACCGGTTAATGACTTGAATGAAAGTTTTTTTTTTTTTTTGTTTTTTTGAGGCAATTAATTTTTTCAGAAATGATTTTAGTTTGGACCAAACACACATTTTTTTAAAGTTTGAATTTCTAGTTTATACTAGCTGGATAATCACCAACTGGAGATTTTAGTATACACAAAAACTTTAAAGTATGTAAGTTGCTGGCAGTTGAGTTTAGTAAATAATTGGTAGTCTAGAAGATTAGCTTTACTTCCTGTTTTTTCTTTCCCCTTTATCTTGTACCTTTGGATTGACTCTCTTACTGCTTCCGCGATGAACGAGGATGGTTGAACCAGTCTAGCTGGTTGTGGTTTTTCTGACCTCGTTAGTCTACATGTTTATGTTTCTGTTGAAGCTTTTGTTTTCCCGGTGCCCCTTCTTACCTCCACATGCTGGTCCCATTACATACAATTGTGGGTTAGCCACAACTTCTGTTATAGCAAGGGTGTAACTACACCCCTCCCTTTTTTGCTTCACTATGGGCAGCTCCTACCAGTATGTCTACATGCTTGCTGGACTAGATGTTATCAGATTCCTCCATTTGTAAGGAATCACTGAGTCTGTTAATGGTGTTGTGAAATCACATGCCTTCCAGTTACATTTGCAGCAGGCTTTGTTCAGACTAGTTTTACTGAATGGCTGATTTTTCTGCACCTCAGTCTCAGCTCTGACATTAAACTAACATTTACTTAAGCATAGCGGTAAAAGGCCAGAGGACTCAAACTGTATTTCAGAACTCTAACATAGAGGTTTAAGCTTTTGGTGCATCTGCTGTCAATGAAACACCACACCAGACTGTTTTAATAATGGATTGTAGGAGTGAATTTTCTTATGAAGTATTACAGAAGAACTTAAAGCAATGGAAAATGAAGTGACTGAAGTGTAAGTGAATGAGAGGTTTGTACCTTTATATCAGATTTGAGTAGTTTCCTTTTCCATCTCTACAGGAGAGCAGGCCTTACAGGCAGGGGGAGAAAGTTTGGATGAAAATACAGCTATGGATGAAGAGGAAATAAGCCCACCTCCTCAAGGTCGACGTAACCGTAGAGAAGCCTGTACCTGCCCCTTTTGCAAGGATGGAGAAGGACGGTATGTTGCCTAACCTTGTGGCTGGCTACTTGGCTAAATTTCTGTTTTATAAACCTCAATTGAAACTACATTGTATTTTTTTGAAATTCTTACATTTTCAGTAATAAACTGCTAATTGTAGCTCATTGTTGTCAGTTATAAAACTGCTGTTCGGAACTAAAACAAGTTTTAATAAATGGGAATATCACTAATTTTTCTCTCAAACTCTGATTTGTGGTTATTACATGAAGCAGTGATCCAACTAAAAAGAAGCAGCACATTTGCCACATCACCGGCTGTGGGAAGATCTACGGCAAGACATCCCACCTGAGGGCCCACCTTCGCTGGCACACAGGAGAGCGTCCCTTTGTCTGCAATTGGTCTTTCTGCGGCAAAAGATTTACCCGTTCAGATGAGCTTCAGCGCCATAAGAGAACACACACAGGTATAAATAAGACATAACTGATTAACTCAGTTTAACCGGTGTATTTTATTTCAGGTTCTGTTCATGTGCTGACTCACTTGTCATGGTTTATTGGGATGACTGAACCTTTGTTATGCACAATGTTTTTTCCAAATATAACAAGTTATAATGTCTGTAAAGGCCGATTTGTAACCTCTTAACATTAAGAGTAAAGAAAAAGGATATTCATAGCAGCCTTGAATTTTTCTAAACATTACCCAAAGTGCATATGAGAGTGCAGACTTGACATTGATGCTAGAATACTGCAGGGAATTGTCACGTGAATTCATATGGTGAAAGTGCCTGTAGGTGAACCATCTCTCACTATGTGCTAAAGGAAGACTTCAGACCTCAATGCCCCAAATGTTCAGGAGTTCACTGTGAATACAGATTAAGCCAGTGTGTCCGACAGAAGCACCCCACATTAAATGGGTTTTAATTTTACAGTATCTGTAATCAGTTTTAATTTCATTGTCAGGCCTTTAAGTTTGGTCCTGTGGTGCAGTCCGCTAACGCCGCATTAACTCGCACAGAAATTGCCATAATACAGCAGGTTAAAAACAATGGGGGGGTACTCCTTTTACTTCTGTTTTTTATTGTCGCTAGCTGAGTGCCCCTGGTGTGCCAGTATAACAATTTGACACAGATGCATCAACAAAGTGTCACTTTAACTGTGTAGTAAAAGTCTGATATAGTGTAAGTGCAGCTGTTTCACATTTTTCTATTTCCCTCTGTTTCAGGTGAGAAAAAGTTTGCGTGCCCAGAATGTCCCAAACGCTTCATGCGCAGTGACCACCTCTCAAAGCACATCAAGACCCACACGAACAAAAAAACACAGTCTGTTACCAGCAACACCAGCACGGTCTCGGCTGATGCTGCTTCCCCTGCAGCAGGAACAGAAGCTGGCACTGGAGCAGTTTCAGCAAATGACCAGCACACCATTGTCACCATGGAAACCTTATCTGCAGAGAGCTTAGCTCGATTAGCCAGCAGTGGTATCAACATGATGCAGGTGGACCTTCACCATATCAATGGCAATAGCTACTAAAATGGTGGAGTCAAGTGACCTTGGTGGATATTGTATGTGGATATTGTATTTGGACATTTGGGGTTTAAAAAGGGCACCTTACTGCAGAAGCTTTTAAAAGCTTCCAGCAGGGGAGGTGGTGACCGATGCAATGCAACAGACACTAGGAATTTGAGGGCCGAGGGGGAAATGTGATTTCCATCTTGTATTTGACACCTTGGGCATTTAAGGCTCAGTTGGATTAAAATGTTAGACTAGGAAAAAGTCATCATTTAATTTCCTTTAAATGGAAATGGCATTACACTAACATTTGTTCCACGTGAAGAAACAGTCTTGATAGTGGAATTGCAATAAAACGCATAGCTCACCACAGTCCATGTTAAATTTCTAGCTTATAATATGCTCTCAAAACACACTTCTTCTTTAGTGAAGAAATGCATTTTATTCCCTTTATTTTCTGAAGCTGTGTGCTTTGCCATTTGTCCCTCCTCTCATAGATGCTTCCTGCCCCATCAGACATGCACCACAGGCTAACTGGCATAGTCAAAATGCAAAATCCAATCCCACCAAACTAAAATAAGAAAATCTTTAGCGGAAATTTTTTCTCAGATTGCAGTACTGCGAGAACCGGAGGTGTTCATGAACTGCAATCTAACTGTCAAGAATAATATATTGAAATTATATGGGGTGGAGCTTGGCATGTTGGCATTAGCCAGAAGCACTAATTGTTGTAAGGATTTAGTTAGAGCACAGAGTAACCCCAACACATTTAAGCCATCATGCTTTCTGTCATCACAAAGCATTTCTTTAATGTAAATATGTATTTGGTCATGTAAATGCTACCGAAATTCTTAGTACAAGCAGGATCATCTTACATGATTGCCTTTCAGATTTCTAAACCTCATGCACAATCAAGTTTAATATTGTTACTCCTACATTTATATATATATGTGTAGATTGAATGTGTAAACTTCAGACTGTCGTAGAATAATGTATTCTATACAGTCCAGATCTTCCCAGTACTACTCTTCTTCCAAGACTTTGCCTTGCATTCAGATCCGTTTCTTTCATTGGGTTTCTGATTCATATCTGTTCCGAGTGGTGTATTTTGTAATAATGTCCAGACAGCATAAATATGTAAGCTCAAAACCAAAGGTTCATATTCATTTTATAAACCTTTTTCTTTTATAAAAAAAGTCTTTGGTCCATAAACTTTCTAGTGATTTTTACTATTATGCACATGCTAAAGTTATAACTGGAAAAGATCCAGCTTGAGGCAAACTCTGAATTTGCTTTCCTTTGTTGTCCAAATAAGTGTACCAGGTTTTGTTCTGAAATGTTTCCATCACTATTGAAATGTTTTGGTGGCTTCAAAGTTCTGCTTTGAAAAATCCTGTTTTAAAGTTATTTGCAACTCCAGATTCAGTTAATTGGGCAACAAGTGCTTTTTTTTGGCTCATGTTAAACAAGATTTCATATTGTTTACAACTACTGCAAATGCCAACAGCTGGATTAAAATAAATATACTTTGTCTCATTTCTTTGCAAAACTGTGCTTCAATCTGATACACGCAGACACACTACACAGTTGGTCGAAAAATAGTTTTAAAATCAGAGATTGTTTATATTGTTACAAAAACATTAAAATGCCAAACTTTATTTATAGATAAAATAAAACCTTTGAACAATGGTTCCCTCTAGTGTTGAAATCACATCTCTACATCATCTGCCTCAGTCTTGAGTTTGTTACGGAGGCTGTAAAGACAAGATTTAGGTCCCTCGTTAAATTAGATTAGCAACAGAGAAACAGGCCTTTGATGGAACGTAACCCAACTCCTAGACTGAACAGTGTATGCTACCCGACTTTAAACTCACCAAGCATGTCATCCTGAACCCTCAAAATGTTCTGATGTTTCCAATGCAAGTAAGAGAATTTAAATCCTTGATACTATTTCAAAAGAACACTTACATTTTCTGACACTCATCTGGGGGTGTGTGTGTGTGTATGTATGTATGTATGTATGTATGTATGTATGTATGTATGTATGTATGTATGTATGTATGTATGCATGTATATATAAATGTCTTGGAAAGTCACCTGGTTAGGTAGGAGTGGACATCAGAGAAACCATGATATTGAGCCAATGGGAACAGGATACCAGTTGGGCAGCGGCCCTCCCGCTGACGACAGAAGCTGCAGTTGCAAATCCCTCGACAGGGGGGGCATTTCCACTCCTGAAGAGAAAACCAGAGGGTTCAAAACCGAAACCTACGGGTGATAAGTGGTCAGGGTTCCTAAAGCTTTCTACTAAGGATGTTCCTGGCAACTAATTTCTTAGTCGACTAAACAAAGGAAGAAAAAAAAAAAGATTAGACTAATCGACTACTCTAAAACTGAACCACTCGGATATCAGGTTAAATTTTAGTACTGTGGGCGCCAGGGTGGCTCAGGGCGTGAGCAGGCAACCATATATGCTGTGTGGCGGCGCAGGTTCGATTCCCGACCGGTCGCCCTTTCCCGCGTGTCTTTCCGTCTCTCTCCTCCCACTTTCCAGTCTCTCTCCAACTATCAATAAAGCCATGAAAGGCCAAAAAATATACTTAATTTTTTTTAGTACTGTAACATTGTGAAAAATCTAAACAAAAGCATTTGAAACCATTAATCGAATTCCTCTATATTGAAATGCCATCTTAAATGCTACTTATCTGTGCAGCATCATGTATTACAAACACTGCACGTTATACCCCAAACAGACAACAAAGTAATAAAAATGAAAATAAACTGATGTTAAATATATGAAAACCTGTCAATGCAAACAATGTTTACGCATCATTAAAATATGAGAAAATAACATTCAAAAAACAAATAAAATGCAACTTAAAAGTGTGGCACAATATGAACGATGCTCGTCGTTCTACAATTCATGACATGGATCTCGAAAGTTAAACTCAAAATGAAAACAATACAAACATCCATCCTCTTCCACTTATCCGAAGCCAGGTCACGAGGCCGCACCCTGAGCAGTGAAGCCCAGACCTCCCTCTCCCTAGCCTCCTCCTCCAGCTTACCCCTGATTCAGACATCAGCGCTCGGTCTTTGTAGAGCTATGACGTAACCTATGTAAGTGGAAATGTTGTTGCAGGTGTTGTGCAGGTGCATTGCGTGTGTTAATTACCTTTCGGTTGTGCCCCTGTGTTTTACATGTGGTGCCAGCCAACAGAAACATAAAATGCTTGGACTTTTTTCCCTCCTGGGTCCTACTCTTTCCTGCGGTCAGTTTTTTTTAAGGTGCAAACAAATTTATCCCTCTAGTTTTTTCACTTTGTACAAACTAAAGTGAAGTAGTTGGAAATGCACAAAAGGAAATGACACTTAATCCTGTTTCTTGGGATATGCATGTCAGGTTCGGTTGTAAAACTTAAAAAAATAACTAACAATATTAGACCTAATGAAACCTAATCAGCCCAAGATTAAGAGTTATGACATTTTTCTATAACAATGTCTGGGCTGCAGCTCCATCTAGTGTCAGATCGATGCCTAGTATTTAGGACAATTCTTTACCCAGCAGTGGGCATCAATTAAAATCTGAATTCATTTAAGGGACGATTAGTTGACTAGTCGCACATAATCCCAGTTTCTACCAATTTTACGACACAATGCAACTCTGTATCTTGCACATTACTTGTGTCTGCACAGTTGAGAGTTGGTGTATAAACAGTCTGACCGGATCAAGCAGTGCTTTCCTGACATCCTCTCCATATCGGTTCCTCAGGCACAGCCCGCAGAACTGGCCCTGAATCCCGCGGCAGTCCTCACTGCGACAGCATGTCTTTGTGTCAACAGTTTTCTGACGGCACTGATGACACGTAGACCCCTGAAAATACAGGTGCATCATAAAGAAGTTCCACAACATTTCCTAGACAATTTCAACATTCTCAAAAAGTATAATGTTTAAATGCATTTTTGATGAAACTGCCAAACTACATGTGGAGGTGGACTTACTTTCTGATCAGGGTTTTTGCAATGAACAAAGTTCAGCACAGCCAGGTTCTCTTTACTTTGGTTGGCTCGACAAAACTTAAAATCCCAGTTGCTCCCAACCAGGTAATGCGCCCAGCATAAGTTACCACGTTGATTTAGGTAGGTAAAAAGAAAGCCACTTTCATGACACAAACCTTTAAGCTTTACATAGCTCACCAAGCCAATAATCTCACTTTGTAGTACACCTCTCCGTTCTTGGGTGTATATGCAGTCTGCAGTGTTATTGTCAGAGGGGACAAGACAGGCAACAGTATATTCCACCTCACCACCTACAGTATGTCTGTTAAAGCTAAGTAAGTAAGTAAACTTTATTTATATAGTTAAGTTCAAGGGGGCCGAATACTTTCGCAAGGCCCTGTAGGTAGGCCTAGATCAGGTGACCCTGAACCATCCCTTAGTTATGTTGCAGTAAACCTGCAGGGGGGCTCCATAATGAGTATTTCTTTTCATGGACCTCGTTACTCTGTTTATATACAACTACATTTAATCATGACTCTGGCTCTCTTCCACAGCATGTCTTTTGCCCTGTCTCTCTCTCCTCAGCCCCAACCAGTCACAGCAGATGACCCCCCCTCCCTGAACCTGGTTCTCCTGGAAGTTTCTCCTTCTTAAAAGGGAGTTTTCCCTTCCCACTGTGGCCAAGTGCTTGCTCATAAGGGGCTGTTTTGATTGTTGGGCTTTCTCTCTAATTATTGTAGGGTCTTTACCCTACAATATCAAGTGCCTTGAGGTGACTGTCGTGATTCGGTGCTGTATAAATAAATTTGAAATTTTATTATATATTCTTTATAATATTGTGGAATTTTATGGACTGATGAGACAGTAAACCTTTACCAAGGTGACGGAAAAGCTAAAGTTTGGAAGAAAAGAATTGGGAATATATGAGCTCATCTGTGAAAAAGTGCAGATAATGTCATGGCTTGAGCTGGCATGGCTTCTTGTGGGATGGGCTCCTTAATCTTTATTGATGATCTCATGTATGATGGCAGCAGTACAATGAATTCAGAAGTCTACAGAAATATTTTGTCTGTTAATTTAAAGAAATATGCAGCCAAACTGACTTGAAGATCTTTCATCATGCAGCAAGATAATGATCCAAAATGCACACTGCCACAACGGCAAAGGAGCTCATCAGGGGTAAGTGAAAGCATCACAGAAACATTGTGAACAGAGAAAAATGCTAAAAGGTTTAGTGATGTCATTGGGTCAGAAACTTGATGCAGGTACTGTAAGCAAAGGATTTGCGACTAAATTTTAAGTCTTATATAATCTAGTATTTTAGTTTTTTTGTTCCAATACTTTTGCTCACAAAAAAATGGGTGGATTCAGACAAAAAGGTTCCATTCTCCTGAAGTGTGTATCAGATCCAGATGTAAATACCTGGAAATAAAAGCTGAGATGTTGGTCTTTTGTCTCATATTGATATTTTTTATGTCAAACTCAAATGGTTTCAACCTAGAGCAAAAATAAAAAGGGACTGGCCTCACTGTGTAGCCAAATATCGACAAACACAACCATGAATCCCACTAAACTGCATCAACCAAAAGGTCGCAACTATCACCTTATATAAAAAGGAATTTAGGAATAACTCAGTATTACAGCCTGATCACAATATGTGCAGAATTAAAATGAGTGCTTATGACATCATTACATATCCTAATCACCTGTTAACACTGTGTGAAGAGGGCTGTGAACTCACTGTGACACTGTTGTACACTTTATCAGTCATATTGTCTGCCACCAGCCCGAGCTCTTCTTCTGTGATTTCTTCTACCAGACGAATAATGTGAGGTTTACTCCGATTAGCTCGTGGGGTGCCATGTCGTCGTGGAGCTCGGCGTACCTGAAGCAGATGATTCAATTATTATTCCTCTTTTCAACGACTGCAACTACAGTTACCATTCAACTATATAGAATTACCGTAGAATCTTGCACAATATGCTCCCAGTCCTTCTAGACTTTAACTAGCTGCTGATAAATGACAGAACTGACCTCCAGCAGCTCCTCCTCTAAGCTGAGCTCCACTTCCACCTCCTCAGTGGCTGAAGAATTCACAGATCCTCTCATAGATCTGGTCAGTCTGCGAGATGCCCGCTCTGGGTTCTTCCTGGGTTCCCCTCCAGTGAGAGCAGATCGCGGTGGACGCTGTAGGAGAGATATGCTCCATCAAGAAATAGAAATATTCAGAGATGTGGTGAAAAAAATGGGCTGTTAGCTGAAGATTTTTTTCAAAATCATACTCACAGAGCTTCTTTCTTCTGCCTTCTGTTTGCCTGCTTGTTTTTTCAGCAGCCCTGCACCTCCTGGCATTTTCTGCAGGTCTGCCATCAGCTGAGCCAACTGTTAAGAATATTACACAATATCAAAGATGAGCATCTGGAGTCGCTGTAGGATGACACATTTATCAGCACTTGAAAATATTATTGCATTATTCCCACATCACCGTTCCCTGACGGTTTAAAATCTCAGCACTGTTCACTGAAACCACAGTTTTTTGATCAGTTTGTCACTTCAGTTTAAACTCAGCACGTGACCGTGTGTCTGATGTACCATTGCTTTGTTGGCCTTAATGTTCTGCTCTCTCTTGGCCAGAAAAGAATTGGATGCATCTTCTGCTGTATCAGAGTCACACTCCTCAGATGAAGCAGGCTGAGCCACTGCTTTCTCCTCACTCTCGAAATTCACATGTCTCCCTTTCTTTGCCGTACTAGCCTGTCCTGGTCTCTTCACCCTGTTGTGTGTCCTCCTCTCTTCCTCCTTTGCATCCTCATCATCAGTAGACTGCTGGGGAGAACGAGCAGTGCGCAGAGCCACTCTCAGCCTGAATGGCTGAGCTGCAGAAGGTTTGGATGTAGTTTTCTCCTCTTTAGCCTGGGCTTCATCTTCAAAATTTGAATTCTGTTGAAAATCAAGATGGAAAGATTGCTCGTTTGGCTACAACAGCAAAGTCAAATCTCTTAACAGAAGTAGTCTGTCTGCTACATTTTAAATAAATTCATGTGGAGTAAATTTATTTTATTTGGTAGCAATTTATCATGGAACAACCTACATAAATGCAAATCGTGGACAAACGAGCAGCTACAATACAAGTTAATGGCTTTAACATTCATCACAATAAAAAAAGACCATATTAGACCATAAAAAGGAAGTTTGCTTCTATTGATGCTTATAAGAAGTGATGAAAATTACCCTCAAATAAAATACAACATGTGTCCCACATATGATGGATGCTAAAACTTTAGCTTACACGGTTAGTGCTTGTCCTTTAGGCTTGAATTAACCTACCGTTCACCTGATTTGTCCCACAAAAACAACTTCTCTGCCCCACATTGAGTTTGTGGGGATTTCGTCACCCAGCAGACGTGTTGCTTTGAAACCAAAACACGTACCTCATCATTGAGTTCAGTGTCGGAAAAGCCGTAAAAGGTTACATCATTTTCGGAGTCGTCCAAAAAAAGATCAGCTAGCTCCTTTGTGAGCGACGTCATCCTTACAACCGTCACCTAAAGAAAGATAAATCACCAAAATTATCTTCAAAACATTAAGTAACTGTGTAGTAAACGTTTATCTTAACAACCAAGCAAATGACTGGTCTCTCCTGGCCTCTTTATCCCTCTTATTTATGGCTAACCTGTACTGTGGACTAGCCAGCCGACCACTCTGACGTGTAGCTCGGACCCACACACCTGCACTGAAACCTGGGTACGCGTGTTTTGTTCTCTCGGGCAGCACAGATACACGGTGTTACCAGCGGTCCATTTGAAACTCAAATTAAATTGATTTAAAACTAGAGCGATAAGAGCCCACAAAAAGTCACACTTAAAAATAATTAAAATGAAAACATACAAACTAGTCAAGTGACAGACAAAGACACTATATCGTACTATATATTTTTTGAATGCAACTAAACCAAGCTTTCTAGAGGCATAAATTAAAGCTGAAGATTGTTAATATTGTCTTATTCAGTAGTCTTTGTGCACTCACCTTTGCTTTTGTAAGCTATAGCTTCTTTTCTCGTGAGGCATGTGCTCCGTTTCTTGATCACATCTAAGTGCTCAACACCTGTGGACATTTATCCAATAAATATAATGATATTCTAAGTGGTGTTGTTATAATCAAAGAAAAAAAGTACATTTGGCTCAATTACTCAACATCAGAAATTTGTTTCAAAGACACTGGAAATATATGAGGAGGTGGGTCTGTAAAGCTCTATGACCTTTGGATCTGTGTGTGTGTGTGTGGAAGGATGTTCATGAGATATCCCTGCTGAAGCATATTGGGACTGGCCACTTCCTGGGCACAGAGTAAAAACCTGGTAATGCAATTAACGGAGCAAAATAATAATAATAAAAAAAAGGGAAAAAGGTTGTTGTATTCTAATACAGCATTCAATCTAAAAAGAGCATTTAACCACAAGTTCAGCTTTTCAGGTTCAAGTTTTAAGTTGTTACAAACACAATCTGACAGGAAACTGAAGTGTTAATAATAATTTCATAATTTTTTGTCATTGACATGATTTGTTGTAGATATGTGGTGGTTAGAAAATGGATGGATGGATGAATGGAGTTTGGGGATCTCTTGATTAATGTTAATTTACAACAATATGTTCAGTTGGACTAGTAAAATTCATATTTCTTTGTCTCTGTAGAGCAGCAACTCTTTTCTTTTGAGTTCTTCTTGTAGTTTAGCTAATCATAATTAACTAAACTACAATTAGAGATTACATTTGACAGGCGCAACGGCTCGCAGACGGCGAGTGCCTTTAATCGCCACTTGCAGCTACTGTATATTTATTATCATTATTACTACAGATTTTTATTCATGTACAACATGAATAAAGTCACCAATCTTATTCAAATGTTTGCAGGCGATTTTATTTTAGCAAACTAAGCAGTGTAACACTGGACAGGCTTGTCATGTACACATTCCCCCTTAAACTGGGAACGTCTGTCAGAGGTATTCTTAATGAGGCGCATTTTGAAACGATCAGTTAACTCAGCTGTTCACAACCTAACAGGAATGCACGATAGTCATATATGTTTTCAGTCAAATTCTTAAATGTCACAGTGATCAAAGAAATAAATAATTAAAATTATTAAATTAAAATGTGAATGTATTTTGGCTCGTGGTCAAACTACGCCTGTGTTGGTTGTTGGTAACCTGTGAGGGGGGGGGAGCCCATTCTAGGACACTGAAACTAAGGCATGTAAATGTTTGCCGCCATCATTTCTGTTGTTGAAAAACATCGGTGTATCGTTGACTTACTTTCTAAGTGCTGATCCATGATGTCATGGATTTATGTGTTACTATGCGGTATGAATCACAGGTGTAAATAATAAGCAAGCCATAGTGTGTGTGTGTGTGTGTGCGTGTGTGTGTGTGTGCGTGTGTGTGTGTGCGTGTGCGTGTGTGTGTGTGTGTGTGTGTGTGTGTGGGTGTGTCATCTCCTCCCCTGAAACGGATCACTCGTCCTTGGCGTGATGGATCTCT
>VOQJ01045135.1:0-12928 GCA_015052665.1 Apistogramma diplotaenia | reverse complement strand
GCAAAGTTTCTCTTATGTATACACGCACACACACACACGCACACACACACACGCGCACACACACACACACACACACACACACACACACACACACACACACACACACACACGCACGCACACACACACACACGCGCACCCACACACACACACACGCACACACACACACACACACACACACACACACACACACACACGCACGCGCACACACACACACACACACGCCTGGAAGAACTCTCTTCCCTGACTGTCGGAGTCGGGAGTCTCCCTGTGAGGCAGAACAGCTGCAGCCTCAGAACCATCATCTCCCTCGGCCGCTCCGAGGAACGACGCCGTGGAAACGACTCGCTGTGGCGGCTCATTAAGACGTTCCTGCTTCTTGGACACATCTGACCACACAGAGTGACATCACCAGCTGACACCAGTTAGCAGGCGACAGGCGCACCAGTCCAGTGTTTGGACATCATCCGGACTCAGCACTGACAGCGTGGAGCGCTTCCCTCGGCTCACACACTTGCTCGGCTGCCTGGGAAGATTCTGGATTTACAGAGCGAGCTGAGGCCACAGCTGGAAAACCGTCGCTGCCTTTGTCCCTGTGGAAACAAGCTTTAACCAACTCCATTAACTCATTAGTCTTCCTCTGTCACCATGGCAGCATGAAAGCTTCCTTTACTTCCATGAAGATTAAGCAGGAAGAAGCAGCCAGGCGCTGCTGATGCACAGCAGGTGTGAGCACCTGTAAAAGCAGGTTTGTGATGTGACGGGTCCGAACATGATGCCACAATCAGACTGAACCAAGAACCAGGACTCTGCAGCCCTCAGGAGGAGATGTTGGACCACGTCTGCAGGGCCCGGGCACCTTACAGCCGTGGTCCCACCGCTCACACCGGGAGCCCAAACTGAGCCGTGCAACACAACAACAGCGGAAAGGCTGAAGCAGCAGGGAGGAGCTGGAACGCTGAAGTTCAGACTGAAATGCTGCGCTGGGACCTCGAGAGCTCTGCATAAATGAGTCCCCACAAAAGAATCAACGACGTGAGTAAGGATATAAAGACGAGTGGGCCGGAGATGCTCCACAGTGACGTGACGGGCTGATAAAGTCAGACGTTCTCGCTGCTGAACGAGGCTCTGCTGCGTCCTGGGTGTGACGTCCACAGGACTGCGGGGACGCGCCTCTGAAACTGGTCTCAGAACAGCTGAACTCTGAGCTGCTGAAGCAGCAACGAGAGAAAACTGCTGCGTCATGTTTCTGCATCAGCACCTCGGAGATGAGATTCGCTTCAACACGTCACCCTGAGCAGCTCCACCCGCCACAGCTCCACCTTCCACAGCTCATGCAGTGCTGCCATGTAAGACTTACCAGGGCACCTGCCCAGGTGTTTGACGTCGATCTGCTCCTGCTTCATGCACGACGCCTCTCGGACCAGGCAGGGGTTGTTGTAGGAGTTGCCGTCAGTGGCGCACACGGGGTTTTCGTTGTGCCCGCTGCAGTCGATGTTGCATATGCACCTGAGGAGAGGAGGACAGGGCGATGAATGTTGCGTCTGCAGCCTGGTTCTGGCCTGCTGTCGTTAGCTGAAGTCCTCCACAGAGCGGCTGCAGATACAAAGAGCTCATTTCAGCCCCTCTCCTTCACTCATGATTAATGGGTTAAATTTACTCCCAGGCTTCAATGGTGGGATTTAAAAAACAACTTTAACTTTCAGTCGCTCTGATGCTCCTGTTGCACTGCTCTTAATAAGTGAGGGTCTGTCATCAGGACAGAATGAACCCCTCAATAAAAACATGGAGCTGAGAATATGAAGCTCACAGAGTCAGTTTGATGTGTCAGTGTTAATGTAGAAAAGTGTGCATTGAACCTTTCCAGCTTCTACTAGAGCAGCTTTGCATGATTCACAGCCCAAAATAATCCTTCTTTATCTCATACTGGGCTTCAGCTCACCCTCGACCTGGGAGGAGCTGCTTTAAGGCATGGGCTGGCTTTATGGTTGGTGTCTGTAGGTGGCGCTTTACTTCCCCCTCAGGTGGAGCTGCGCTCACCTGCAGCTCGCCGTCATACAGTTCCCGCCCCCGTGGCGGTAACATGATTTCTGAGCGTTCCCCGCCTGCCCTCCAGCTTCGGTTCTGGTAGCTTCTCCCAGCCAGTCCAGAACTTGGGAACAAACCCAGCAGCTCCTCGTTTGTGTTCTTATCCTTTACTTTACATGCGAGGTGTGAAAGCTGCTCCTCAGGAATACCAACGAGCAGCTTCAAGCCGCAGCTTGTTTGCTGCATGAATCTGTGGTTAATAATGAAGACTTCTGTTTTTCTAGGAGCTCCATCAGCTGGACTGATGCAGGCATGAGGAAACCCTAACCCTGCACTCAGTGACCTCTCTGCTCAGGCTGTTCTTGTTGTTAGAACCACGTAGAACCTTCAGTTAGTTTGTACAGAAGCATCTTTGTGACCTTCCGGCTTTGCTGTGAACGGAGGTCAGCGTGCATTAGTGTGAAAGGCTCACCACACGTCCTCCGAGTCTTCGTCGCACTCTGCTCCGTACTTGCACGTGCTGCACTTGGTGAACTTCTTCCCAGCGTCTGAGCCGGAGCCCTCCTCGTCTGCAAGACACAACACAAACCTGCATTAACGAGTGCGCTGATTAGCATCTTCGTTAACAGCGTTTTCATGAGACCCTTTTGTTTAAAAAGGCCTCAAAACCTCACAGTGAACCAACACTTTAAAGAGATTGTGAAGAAACATCAGCTATGATGAAATGTGATTATGGACACATGAGACTTGATGCAGTGCTGCACCGCATCTGCACACAGGACTATTAAAGAACTACGATGACCTGAAGCTGCTCATAAAGGAGCACACACACGGGAAAAGGTCGTCTCGTGCCTAGAAACAGGTCTGTGACAGCCTGTCAATCTCCTGTTGCTAGGGAAAATATTATTTCTCAACTGGTTAGCAACCACGTGGGAGCCAGAGGACGTAATTGGTCCCCGAGCGGCTGCTGGAGGTTGTTGGTGGTCGTTAATGTGAGACCAGTCACAGGCAGCACAGTGACTGCAAAGACTGTGTTAAACATCTAAACACAACGCAAACCACTGAAGCACAATGTTCCCCTTCAAAGTAAAAGTTGCACGGTTTATGGGTTTCCTACGTTCTCTGTTTCGGTCCTGCAGGACAGCAAACGCTGACAGTTTGCAGACCAGCTGCTGTCTTTCCTAGATTGTTCTGTTGCTGCAGCTTCCTGCCCAATCAGGCTTCTGCTGCAACATGTTCCTCACAACCAACCATCACCAGTGCACATCCTCCCTCTGCAGCCAGTGTGCCTGCGGCGGAGCCTCGGCATGCTAAAGCTTTAACTGACACGCTGCCTCAAACTGCATGCACCAGAGGCCCTGCTAACCCCCCTGCTAACCCCCCTGCTAACCCCCCTGCAGCAGGTTGCATCTCCTGAATCCCAGCCTGAACATTTTGGCGTTTCCTTCATCTTCTAAAAGGTAAAGTCGGGTTTTAAAGGAGAAACTTGGAGCTGATTCCGAAGTGTTGCTGCACTCAGATTCAGGTGCAGATACCAGAACAGCTCTTCTTCACCTGCAGCCCGTTTCGCTCCGCCGGCCGTGAAACTCTGTATTCATCACTTCCGCCTCATCCTCATCCTCAGCTCTGATTATGATTATTTTGGCACGTTTCCAGAACAGCTCGCAGCGCTTCCGCCGGTCTCCACCATCAGCACGCGACACGCTCACGCGCTCTTCTATCAGACGCAGCTGAGTGTGCGGAGATGCTCCTGAAGCTTATTGGAAACAGAGACGACACGTTATCATCATATTATTACCATTACAGCAGGATGCTTTAATACCACCTCGCATGGCGGCGTCTCTTTTCCAGCAGGCCGAGTTCAGAGGAGATGAGGCGGTAACAACCCAGCATCAAAGCGCCGCGGGGATTATGGCCCGCCTTTCATCAAGGGAGCAGTTTTCATGATTCATCAAGTGTCATTTTGTCATGTAATAGAGGAAAAGCTCAGAGCCATCGAGGGGATGAAGATTAATCCACAGGAGATGTAACGAGCATCCTCAGAGCTGCGCCCAAAGCCACTAAAACCTCTATTGAGAGCTTCACTGCCAGCAGAGTGAGAACATGTGGAGCTCAGAGCTGAGAACAGCAGTCTGAATGCGGCCAAAGGCGCATCTTCAAACCTCCGATCACCTCAGCAGAACAGCGTCAGTCTGCGGTTCCACGCACTTTGATTGGCTGATGATTTAATTCTCCATCAACGACTTTACTCCACACTTCCTCCCAGATGATGAGTGAAGATCTTTTAGTCCCAAAGAAAAGTTCCAAACATGGATTTTAGTGCAACAAGTTCTTATCGATAATCAAGTGTCTGCAGTACCTTCATGACCACCAGGGGCGCTGCAGCCCGCACCTTAGTGGGCCTCGTTCAGCTCGGGGGCGTCTGTTTGATGCGTCCTTTAAAAAGCTTTGACAGATTTATCAGCAACGTTTAGATCCGGTTCAAATGTGAAACGTGAAGTTGAAAAACACGTCATTTGCATAAACGAATGCTGAGGCCGGCCCTCCACCCGTGCTTTGGGATTCAGAGGGTGGTGTTGGGTGTTAGACCCACATACCCACGGAGGCTGAATAACTGGGAGTCAGAGGTCGGTCTGATGATGCCTCCATTATAGAGACTCAGTGATTCTTTCACAGTCACAAGGAGCTGAACAACAACAATCAAAACTAGTTATGAAAACAATAAAACGGAAGATAAATATAGTGACACTACAAACAGAACAGGAGCCGTTCATCAGTAAGAACCCGCCAGTGCACAGAGTGCTGCGTGAGCGCGCTCAGTGGAGCGTGCCGCTCGTCCGGCACACATGATTTACCTAAACGGGGCCTTCCGGTGTTTTACTGCTCCCTGCAGACGCGTTTACAACTGGCATTAAAAAAGCCTGCAAAAGAACAGCTACAGTGTTACTGTTAGAGTTCTGGGTCACATTATTCACGTGCTGCAGCAGAGCAGCGGGCCGTCATTAAAACCCGTCTGTGGTGTTCCTGTTAGTGTGTCCACCTCTGCACACAGCTGCTTCATGAAGGAGGTCTCACTCTGATTATGTCTCACTTACTGTAAGAGGCTGGAAGCAAAAACATGATTAACATGACTGGTGGAGACAGACGCCGCTCTGTGTGTGTGTGAGAGTGTGTGTGAGTGTGTGTGAGTGTGTGTGAGAGTGTGTGTGTGGGCCTGCTGGCTGACAGATTGGCCTGCTGTGTGTGGATGTATTGAACATGGAGAGCTCAGCTGGGGCTCAGAGGCTGCAGATCGATGGAGCATCTGCAGCAGAGAGGCTTCTTTGTTTCCGCTGGACTCTGCTGACAGCAGGACGCTGCTGCGCCGTCTCCACCCACAGCCAGACACACGACTGCACCAACAACCCCACACACATATCTGCACAACTCAGTTCCACATCTGGTGTGTTCTCCCTGGTGTCAGTGTCAGGATGCTTGCAGGCAATTTATGCAACGACGAATTTCAGATTTGGGTTGTAAGAGCGGATCAGAACCCAGATTCCAAAAAGCTGTGAATGTCATGAACTCATATTGGCAAAGGTTGGAAAACTGAAGCCGTGTTTCCACCCGTACCTCCTCAGCACGTGCGCTCCACCTCAGTGTGGGTGGAGTCGATCTGTATGCTCCTCAGAGGCGTCCATTAGCTCGGAGACCTCCTGATAGGCTCTCATCTGTGGTCTCCTCGCTGAACCCTGGTGTTGGTTTGTGTGTCTTCATTTTCTTGCTGTCGGGTTTTAAAAATGGCGGTTTGATTCTGGTGAAGGAGCCGGTCTCGTGACTCAGCAGGTGACGACACTCCTCGGCCAATCAGCTGTTCTCCGAGGTCACATTTTTGGATTACCTGGAAGCCCGGCTGAGTGGGTAGTAAAAAGGTACCTGGGACCTGGACCTGATGCACGAGTGTACAAACGGTGCCGAGTCGAGTGGGCGTGGGCACAGGTGGGAACGTGGCACAGGTGGGAACGTGGCACAGGTGGGAACGTGGCACAGGTGATACTAGATTGGGTATAAAACGTGCAAAGAGGCAGACATAAAGATGAGCAGAGGTTCACCAACCAACATAAAACTCAACATGTCTTCCAATCAAACGTAAGCATCTGTCGTATCAGCAGAGCCAATATGACCTTATTTATGTTTCCAAATGGCCGCGCCTGAGTGCTTATTCCAGTTTGTTACATTTTAACCTGCTTTTATGTTCGTTTCTCCTTTCTCAGGGGTCAGGGGTCAGGGGTCGGGGTAGAACTTAGCTCAGGAACTCCCGAAGAACTTCCTGTGAACTTCCTCTTGCTTGCAGCCAGGTCCCTCTCGAGTAACGACTTCCTTACATGAATAACTAATGTTTCAGGAATGTGATGACATCGATATTTACGTCTTTTTCCGCGGTGTGCCGGACAAAACCAAACGTGTTATTTAAGTGCACTTTCGTCCACGACCACTAGATGTTGCTTTTTCCCTTCCAAAACATAAATATTGGTGGTAATGTGTGTTTGCAGACACGAGCAGTGCAGGACAGGCTCAAAAACTGCATCTGCAGATTCAGAATAATGTTCCTCACTGTAACAGTGTGAAGACTGAATATCTCCTTGCCTGCAGTACATAACATCATCAAAGGATTCTGGGAATCTTTGAGCCCAGACAAGGCTGAAATCCAATACTGGATGCCCGTGATGTTCCGGCCCTCGGGGAGCACTGCATTCAAACAGCCATAACTCTGACATGGAAATCACTGCGTGGCTCAAGAACACTTCACTCTGTGAACAGCTCACTGTACCGTCCTCATAGGCACCGTCATTTGTGAAGATGATCCAGAAACACCGCCGTCCTCTCTGAGCCAAAGCTTATTTAAAATGGGCTGAAGTAAAGTGGGAAACTGTTCAGTTCAAACGCCTCCATCTCTGATGGTACGGGGGTCAATCAGTGCCTGTGGAACTGGCAGCTGGCACATCTGGAAAGGCTCCATCAATGAAAGTTATGTACAGGTTTGGGAGCAACATCTGCTCCCATCCAGATGACTCCTTTCTCAGGGAAGGCCTTGCATATTTCAGCAAGACATGCTCTTCTAACATTATGGCTGATCCGGATCCTGATCCGAACTCGTGTTGATTTGGCCAAAAAAATCAGCTGCATACTTCCATTTAACAATGAAGGAACTACTCGTCCCAGAATGCACTGCAAATGCCACATTGTAACGTGAATGGCTCGAATGCTCTCTGCTTCGTTATCCTTGTTTAGCCTGGTTATCGGTGTGTTAGTGCTGTTATTGAGCGTAATCACGCTCTCGTGGGGTCTCGACTTTCGTGTTCACGACGGTGGATTCAAACATTTCCATGGTAACAGCGAGCTCCAATCGATCGTCACTGTTTCAGTTTACAGTTGTGAGTCGTTTATTTCTGTGACATCAGAATAAAATGTTGATATTGGCTTCTACAGGAGCCTCTACAACATCCTTCAGGATTAGCCTCTGGCTAATGTTAGCTAACAACTGTTTACCTCCTAACGCAGAGAAACTGTTAGCTACCAGCACACGTATCCATAACCACAACCTTGTTAACATCATCAGCAATCGTTTGTTTGCGTGTTTGATGAGACATTTGCTGAGGTTAGTGATCAGCAGACGCCGTTGATGAGCCACTCTCGACGCTCCCAAGAGGGTTTGAGGCGAAACTGTTGGAAAAGCCATGAACTGCATTTTGGGTTTTTGGAGTCCTTCACACAGAAATCAGACCACAGGTCTTCATCAGCGCAGTCACTTTTTATGCTGCATTATAATCCAGTTAAACTTGGAAACATGGAAAACGAGTGAGTCAGCTGATCATCCCAGATGATGTGTTTGTGTCCCGGCATCAGGTCCTCATCATCACATCGCTGCTCGTTTTCAGACCAGGGGGCACCAAGGATCAACACACACACACACACACACACACACACACACACACACACAGGAAGGCTAATTAGACGTCGACAGAAAGGTTAACGCATCACGCTGACAGCTCAGGATGGCGGCTGAGAGCTGCAGGTCGCAGCACAGCCGAAGATGGAGGAAAGAAACCTTAAAGACGGTTTTAAATGATTAATATGACAGAATTAAAGACGCTGAATGGTGGTGAGTTGGTGCCCAGTGCTGGCGTGTCTGTAGAAACCTGCTCAGGCCGAGGCGTTCCTGTCTGAGCCGCTCTCACGGACACGTTATTTACCGGATGAATTATTCAGGGTTGTGCAGCTGATGTGTTTGTTGTTGTTTGTGAATGTCAGGCTTCAGTTTATCAGCCCCAGCAGCTGCACTCGCCCCTCCTGTGAAGTGGTGTGAAAGCCGCAGTGACCTGCTGTTACCGAGCCTTTTTAACGCTCACGTATCCGTGACTCACAGGTTCTGTCTGCAGCTAAAAACTTCCATTTAAACTTCTTTTGAAGAGCTGCTAATTAGCTGCAGATTACAGGACATTTCCTACAGTTGTGTTCTCGCCTGCTGAATTCAAGCTTTTAAAAGCTTAAATAAACAACGTTAATATCGATTTTCAGGCTCGGAGCTTCCAGCCATTATAGATTGAGTTGGCTTTGCTTTGGTTCAAGATTTGTCTCATTTCCACAGATCTGACCTGTAAGTAACGGCACTCTGTTGGCTGGTTTTGCTTATGTAATATTAAATATTAAAGCTGAAGCATACTGCAGCCTCAATCCCAGTCCTCGAGGGCCGGTGTCCTGCAGGTTTTGGATGCAACCCCTGGCTAAGATGAACACAGCAGACGGACCTGAACCGTGTGTTCGGACCTTCTGTTCAGTGTTTTCCTTCAGGGCCAGTAAAGAACACCAGAACTTTGGTTCTGATGGCTTTTAAATATAAAACTTTTCATCATAAACTCCAATTCACTCCTTAAAGAGGCGCATTCATCTGATCCCGTATCCACCCGCTGCTGCCCGTCACACAGCACGTGGTTCTTCATCTTCTTCAGCTTTAAAATGTTTGTGCCACGGCCACCTGAGGTCACGCTGAGGTCACGCTGAGGTCAAATAGAGTTGTGTTTGAAGCCTTGCTGCTTCCAGCTGCCCTAAAATGGTGCCGTAACGTAAGTGGTGTCAGCATGAACTTCAGTCAGTGTCATGCAGGGAGCTTGTAAATCATCACAGCACGAGAAAACCCTGATGGTTCAGTCTGGGTTTACAGACTGGAAATCAGAAAACACAAAGCTTTACAAGCTGATCTACAGTAGAGCACAAAAATGGTAGCTTCTTACTTTTTCTTTTTTTTTCTTTTTGAGCAGAAGTCATGAATCTGGCCGTCAGCCTTCACCAAAAAGAAAACCACGCCTCTGCACTTGAGCTGTAACAATCTGACCCTCAGAGTGAAGATGAGAGCAGCAGAGCTCAAAGAAAATTACAAATTACAGAGGGCGAAGAACATCATCATGTCTCCCAATCAAGAGCAATTTATTCACATGGATGATCTGTGATGAGGGGAAATCACATCTCCACAGAACCATCAGATCACACAGAAGTTATCAGGTGTGAAAAGAGACCTTTCAGATTTTAAAGGAGCGACACTGCAGGCGAACTGGGTCAAAACGACGAACAGATCTCACGATGATGGCTGTGAGGGCGCGAGTTTGTTCCACTACAGGCTTTCTCTGATTCATTTAGCTAAGACTGTGGTCTTTCTGACTTCAGCAAGCAACGATCTCCAGACCAGACTGGGGCAGTTTGATGACACCTCGAGTCGAGGAGCTCAAATATCTGTTTCGAGTCCCATTAAAACACAATCAGCAGCTTCAAGATTAACTTAAACATGAACGATGAGCATTTACACGTCATCCGTTGAGGCCGTTTAGTAAATGGCCTCCTTTTATACACAAAGCTGGAGAGCAGCTCCATTGATTTGAGGTCTAACCACAACAGATGATGTTGGCTTCCTTTAGAGTCCAGCTCACACTGGACTGGTTTAGAGCCACGACGGAAGCAGCCGGGAAAAGAATTATCACCTCCAAGTGTGAGGCTGGAAACGGGTGAGAGTCCACTGTGGGTTGAGGATGATGATTTACCGCTCGATCTACGATCCTGCCTCCACCTGTGCCGCCCTGGTTGTGGGTAGAGACTGAAAGAATGAGAACCTGATACAAACAGCAGAAATCAGCTTAGGAAGGGCTGAGGTCGCTCAGGCGGAGCTGCTGCTCCTCCACATCGAAAGAAACCAGCTCAGGTGGCTCCGGGACGCCTCCTAGCTGAAGTGTCTGGGTGTGCCCAACTGGGAGAACTTGCTGCAGAGATCATATGTTTCTGCAGAAGGTGGCTGAGCATGAATCAGGCTCAGGGTGATACATGAACAAATCCTCCATAACAACCACTAAAACACAGTGAGGAATAAAACTGGGACTTCCAGCATAGAAAACCCAGTTTGGCTTCCTCAGTCAGTTACATGAAAGCAGTATTTTCTTTATTGCAAGTCTTCTGAAATTAAATGTTTGAATATGAAATATGAAAATGAGGTATTATCTTATTAAATGTGCACAGATTTGTGTAAATAAACACAAAGTTTTGGAGAAGAAGCTCAAACCAGCTGCTTAAACTGCCTCTGCATTAATACCTGAGATCACTGGAAACACTTTAGCAGCTGTGAACATCTTTAAAGAGCTGCAGTCAGTTTTTCTAATCCATCTCTGCGGCTCTGCCATCTCCTGCTGCTCATCAACCCCACCCACATGCAGATGGCGGAGGATGGTGGAGGTACTGCCTCTCGAGCAGCCGCCTCCAATTAAAAGCCCTCCAGCAGCCAAATGAGACAGCGGACGCTGTGGTCCGCGCTCGCAGATGGCTGCAGAATGTCTCTGTTGCCAAACGTGGCAACAGCGAGGCTTTAAGCTCAGCTCCCGCAGGACCGAGGAGACCAGCGTGTCTTCAGGGAGGAGTTAATGAAACCTTTATTAGAGGACTTAACATTCAGCGCGGGGCTGCAGAAAGACTCGCAGAGGCTGAATAAACGGGTGTGCACGGGGGGGTCGTCGAGCCACGCTTTGACCTCAGCAGTGATTAGTTTCTTCATATCAGAGGCAGCTCACAATGCGAGCAGTTAATGTTGGTGCGGGGCCGATAACGACTCGGCTGTAATTGATTTGTGTTTGACTTTCAGCCGCAGCAGAAGTGAAGCAGGAAATGAAATGTTTAAAGAGAGACTCACCGTCTGCGTCTCCGGAACCAGAACCAGGATCTGTGAAGACACAAGGAGACAAGCTGTCAGGTTCCTGTTAAACCAGCTGAAGCATCCCCCACTTTAGCACCCACTTCACTTAAACTGGGTTTCCACAGGCTTCACTGATAAAGTTCTTTCTCAACGAGACCTTGAACTTCCGAAGGATTCAGACCCGTGCAGATGCTGCCAGGCGTGGACGTTCATGAGACCTCATTGGTTCATAATCAACTTCCTGTGTGTAACATGTAAACCTGAGCAGCATTAAAGCTGAACAGAGACGTGCATCTCAGGACGGTAAAATCTTCACAACCACGAAAATAAGTGAATAACTTTCAGGGTCTTATTTCTACCCCACAGCAGCGTCTCAATGAGCCGTTACACAAAGAACCCCAACAACCAGGTGATCCTGTGTGAGCAAGAACCTCGAGAAGGTGGGGAGGAAGAGCTCCTTTTCAACAGGAACTGCTCCTTCAGAACCGGGCTCATGTTCTGACCGACCACATCAACATCACAGACGTTTACGTGATAAACTCTGATTAAAGTGTTGCCTTCATTTTTGGGGGTGTATATACAGGAGGCTCTATCATATAGTTAATACTAAAAACGTTGCCTCTGTATTAAATGGAACTGAATCCCATTAAAAGGAAAGGAAGTGCAGGCCTCCAAAATAAAAGTGCCAGGGTAACGTCTGCTGTGATTTAAACGGAGTTCTGCGACCATCAGTGGCAGCAGATGTAACCAAGATTAAGTCATAAACAGGAAAAACAAAGCTGAGGTGGAGGCAGGAGGCCGACAGGTGAAGCAGCTTAAATAATGAGCCTGAATTTATCTAACTTCCTGATCATAAACAGGAAAACAATGCAGCTTTTAAAGATGAAATAAATGACTTTATTCCAAACACAGGTATGAAGATGTGATGGAGTCTTCCTCTCTGGGAGCAGGTCGACACAAACAGGAGGATGTTTGTGGCGCCTCGCTGGCTCCAGCAGGAAGCTGACTGACTCACTCACATTAAGAAATGGATGTTCTTGGCTCACAAACAGGTTCCTCTGTTCCGTTACGCTTCACCTTCAGCTGTGCCACAAAGTCATGATGAGGCTGTTCTTCACGGGGAAGCAGGACCAACGGTCATGAATGGTTCTGTCAGCGCGGCGCTGGTGAAACACTTTGGTTCAGGTGGGACTTTAACTCTGCTCCGAGCTCTCAAAGCTTGAACCAAAATGTTGAACCTACAGAGCAGCTGATTCAACAGTTAACGTGTTTAAAATTTCACATCAGCATCTTTACAAACTAGAAAAAATACCTTTAAAAACGTTATTATCTTCATACTTTACTCATAAATGAAGTCCAGGCGCCTCCTTTGAAGAACAGCATCGATAACCTGTTTGCTAACTGTTTACTGTAGCTTGCTGTCTAATTCTATTATTCTGCAGGAGTCGTAAGAAGAATCCCTGGGATCAGCAGCGCCCCCTGCCATGAGGCAGGAGAACTGCGGGCCTCACCTAGTGTCTCTGCAGCAGTTTATGATCCTCAGCACAAGAAACGTTACACACATACAGCTGCTGGTTAAAACACTGAGCATTATTTACACCAGCTACAATATAGAAGTTTAGTTCATATAGTAAAAGTGTTGGAGCATTTTAATAGCGACATGCAGAGGGACGCAATACGGTCTGACTGCACAGC
>VOQJ01045134.1:0-11053 GCA_015052665.1 Apistogramma diplotaenia | reverse complement strand
AAAAGCACCGAAGTGGAGAGCCTAAGCCGCTGCGCGTGTGCGTGCGCGCCGCCATGGCAACCACCATGGCAACCACCATGGCAACCACCATGTTTCAGAGATGTGTAGGGTGAGTACAGTAATCTTGGATTTACTGTATCTAGTGCAAGGATCATCTGCAGAAAAACTATCTTGCAGAGCAGGCCATATGATGGTTTTTGAAGTAATTGTTTAATTACTGCCACCTTAAAGGGATGGACCCCTTGTCAAAATATCCTTTATACTTTAATCCCTGATTAGTGGCTACATATAGACCTGCAGCAGAAACGTATTTAGGAGGATGCTTGTGAATACAAAGCATTACACCATTACACTCACACAGCCCCCAGTTTTTCAGCAGAAACACTGAGAATACAACAGCACCTGTTTTACATGCAAAAAACAGCTGCTATCTACACAAGCGCAATGATGCGGCGTTGTTATAGTGATGTGAGCTCAGGTAACTCAGCCAATGTCAGCAGAGGCAATGTGACACCTCCAGTGACTTGGCAGGAGTACACTGACAGTGAAGGCAATGGAACACCTCAGGTGGTCAGTGGTGGTGACAGAGACCCTTACATGGCATGGATGGAGACCAGCATCAGAGATGACCTATTCAGGCCAACTTCGATGGAGGCAACGGGACACCTCAGACACGGGACCCTTGGACCCTGGCATGGAGTGTGGACACAACGGTGGAGCAGGACACTGGAGCTGCTCGACTGGCTCTGGCTGGGGCTACACAGGACTCACAGCTGTCTCCTCAGGCAACTGGGGCTCCTGTAGCTCCAGCTCAGGTCTGTCGGGTGGACTGTGGAGACTCAGGTGATTGAGACAGCAGAGCCTACTGCTGTCTCCTGAAGTTGGGGCCTGGCTGTCCTCACACTGGGAACAGGAATGGCTGCTGTGACACCCTGGAAACAGGGACATGCGCAGGGTGCTCAGCCACAGGGGAGGCCTCAGGTGGAGCAGCAGGCTCTGAGTGTCAGCAGGGAAACGACAGTCACTGGGTGCCACACTAGTCATTATCAGAGGTAGCTGGTCAGGCTGAGATATACAAAGAGCAGCCTCTGTTTTGGCTCGGTCAGCAACACATAGTGCAGTCTTTGAATTAGCCACCTCAGGAAAGCTGACAGATACTCCAGTCTGAACAGGTCTTTTCAGCACAAACAGAAATTTTAAGCTCTGATCGAGTTGTTTCACGAGTGGAAAACACACCTTTGAAAATAGCCAGCTCAGACCTGTCACACAGTTGTCAGCCTCACAGCTGGCAGGACTGGAAACATTGGTCTTTATTTTTGGGTGGCATAGACACAGCAAAAACAGTCTTGATATTCAGAGAACCAAAGACAAATGTTTCTTTGTTTTGTCAAGTCCAGAGATAGTACATGGGAAACTGTCTATTAGCAGTCTCTGAATGCAATGTGGAGTGACGATGACAAGAACCGTGCTCACCCCGGAAAGGGTGAGCCGACAAAGCTGGAGGCAGAAGAACCAAGCAGAGACAATAAATCCCATAAACTGGGCAAATGATTCCAGCAGAGTTGGGCAGTGGATCTCAGGTGGCCACGTTTCCATCCCTTTGGAGACCGGGACGCGAGTGAAGTGTTAGCAGGCTGCAGTGGCGAGAAGCTGACTGGCAGTAGGAATGGGTAGAAGTTATCCGGTGAGAGGAGGAGGACACCCGTCCTTATAAGGCTGGAAAGTGACGTGAGGCTTGCATGCTGGATTGTCGCTGTCGCTGCTGCTATGGGGTGGCTTGAGTGTGAGGCTGTTGTGGCGATGATGATGATTGGAGTGACTGAACAAGGTCTCTTACCCAAACTGAGGCAATAAATACACAAGGTAACAGGAGAAGGAGGGGGACACAGCTGAAACTAATGACAAAAGGCCAAGCACTTGAGTCCATCAACCCACTTGCACCCATCTTGTTTCTGTGAGTAAATGGTAACATAGTATCTGTTCTTACTGACTTACAAACACAAGGCCAACTTTCATTCTTCCAGTTATATTTCTGCGAGGTTTAAAAACAGCTGTCAGTGTAAAAAGATGTCAAACTAAAGAGAAATAAAAAGCTTCTAATTTGGGCATCCAAGGAGGGAAGCTGCAAAGGCAACCACAGTAATGATTCTGTCTTTCTTTGTAGAATTAGTTAACTTTCTATTTTGTTTTCGTATATTATTGTTTTCATTTGAAAACCAGTGAGGGACAGAAACTAAATTTAGTTGAACATGGTGAAATCCACAGAACCAGGTGATGCCATATTGTACTTTATAAAAAGGTCATAATTTACTTTTCAAACCATAATTACAGCTCACACAAGCCTCAGACATTATTAGAACATTCTCACGTTTTTGAAACTGTTTACGTGATCAAACTAAATATATAGAAATGAACTGTTTCATGTAGTGACAAAGCTACTGTTTCCTCTCAGACTTCACAGCCAACATTTACGTTTCCACCATGTTATATTTAGCCTGTTTAATTTGATTGACTTAAAAGTATCAGCTGCTGAATAAAGTCTGTACGAAGCTTCTGACTGACAGCAGTTTGGAACAGAAGGGTCCTGATTCGATTTGTCTCACCTGGCTCGACAGGTCGCTGCTGAAAGAATCCACTTTGCTTTCTAACAGCTGACTGTGGCATTTTGCGTGCAGGGTGGCAGCCTCGCCGCTGTGCAGACACCGGGGAAGAATTGTCACTTGAGGAAAGCTGTCTGGGCTTTCCTCACAAGGTGTGGAGAGGATGCAGCCCGAGTCATCTCGAGGACTGACTTCTGCAGGAAGAGAAGAGCTGTAACCATTATAACAGCTGAGGGCGTCTGAGCTCGTACGCTCCCTGTGGTCTCGACTGAAGGACGAGCGTGATACGACTCCAAATTTGCGTGTGCGTTTGTCGTTTCCAGAGCTGTTGGAGGACTCAGAGGCTGCTGCACTCTGCTGCTGCTCTTCATAACTGTCACTGCTCACTGGGGTACTGACACTTTCATTCGCGTCACAGGGAGGCAGAGGAGCCTTACGCTTGACTCGCCGCAGCATGATCAGGTAGATGCAGCCTCCGTTCCAGCACTGGTCGGCCAGGTAACTGCAGAAAGGCATTGAAAAGAGGAAAAAAAGATAACGGTGTCATAACGGAAAGGTTAAAATATTAGAGGGAGAGTTACAGTCTTTCCTGCCAGGTCAGTATTTACACACCTACACTTCACACTTTTTGTCTGCATTTTTTTTGCAATATTTCTGTTATAATTAAAATACATTACTGTGCATACTGTAAGTCTTTAATCACCAGTTTTCCAGACTTTTTTTCAAATTTTTTGGACATCCCAGTCTTTGTACCTGAACATTTTCAGAGGAATGCTTCTGGCTTGTTAAGTCACTAAACACTGAACTATGAATCACATCATGTCGAGTTCCCTGTGAGAGTGCCGGCCTGCGGCTCGAACCTGCCCGGATACCACAGGCCAGCTCAGCCTGATTACACTTTATATATTTGTTCCAAACACACATTCAAACATCTAAAGGACGTTAATGGAGCAGGTTGAAAAACTAAAGTGAAACACAAATTCACATTAAATGTATTTCCTGACCACAAAGAAATATCATTCAGCAGCATCTCTAATGTATTCAACACGTTCTTATACTTTAAAATAATATTTAAACAGTTTTTACTCAAGAAGATTTGTGATTTTACCCTTACAGCCATTTTTAAAGCTTTTAGAAGTCAATCATGAATCTATTTATTCAAAAATTTTAAACTAATGGATTTCATATTAAAGCAAGTATGTTTATCAGTGAACTGGACCAAACAGCTCTCTCCTCTCTGCTGCTCCTTCTACCATGACGGCTTGACAAAGGAACTTGCACAGCTGATTACCATCCAAACCATAAACTAATGACAACAATATGATCATGTGCAAAACAGCTGAATCTTTTCTCTTTTTTTAATATATAACTTACCCCAACTCAAGGGAGGAACCACTGATGTGTCGACACATAACAGACAACAAAATATCATTTTTTAAAATTGTATCTTTTGTTACTAGTGGCCTTTGCAAAAAATGTAATAGCTGTTAACTGAGAACTTGGCAGATCTTGGTGAGGTGTGAACGGTGTCCTCCAAACAGTTGAGGAAACTGGACAAGTATCTGAAAGTGATGTCCTTAAGAAACATGAAAAACATCCAGCAAAGACCGGAAACTGGACCCGACACGTGCACCTAGCCCTTCAGTTTATCCACCAACTGTTAGCCAAAGCCTCATCAGAAATGTGCTCAGTGGTACGGTGGCTGCCGAGAAGGAAAGAAAACAGGGAGGAAAAGGCTGCAGACATCAGTAAAACACAGCTCTGTCATGTTTGGACTGTATTACACCAGTGGTGTCGGGCATCTTGTCAACATTAATGGAATTATGAACACAGAAACGTACCATCAGATGTCAGACGGGCAACACTGGCTTCATTTTTAGCATGTAAAACCTACTGCCAAAACAGTAAAAGCAAGCATGTGGGATCATCATGACACAGAGCAAAACCAGAGAACAAAGAACAGCTTTGAATGTCCTTCAAGAAGCCTGGGGAGTTTCCTTAAAACATCCAGGCAAAGGCTTTGTGGAACAGACCGAAGTCACACGTGATGTGGAAGATGCTGCTGCTGCTGTGTCCTAAAACAGCTTTAGCAAGATCTGATAGTCTGTGACTTTAATTTCAAGCTGAAATTGCTGTTACACATTAGGTGGAGCTTGATATCACGTACAAACACTAGGAAATAAAAACCCCACACTCAGCTCAGAACAGGTCCACGGTGCTGCTTTCCATGTAGGAGAATTATGGAAGAGAAAAATGAAAACTGCCATGGTAGGTCATCCAACTCAAGAACAACCACAGTTCACAAGTCATTGCACATAAACTGACAAATGTGAGCTTGAACAAGACCATGAGCACAAACTGGGTGAAGACTCATGAGATGATCATTGATGGTACGTTTGATTAGATTCTGGCTGATGCTCTAGGAAGAGGAGTGAGTTTGGTGACTGTGGTCAGACGGGTGGGTGGAGCCTGTCCCATGGCATAAGCTCATTGGTGGTTGGTTACTTTTTAATTTACGTTCTGCTCACAGTGGTTACATATACATTAATGTGTATTTACATCCTCCAACAAATTGATGCATTGCCCTAAACTTTGAATGAATCCAGTAAAAAGACACAATGTTTCCACCTAATCTTGTTTTACATATTTTACAAGGTGACGATATGTGGCTAGAGACCAGCAACAGCCGCAGGATACCTTAGAAGTTTAACATTTGCACACGGATGTTTGCATCATCTATTTCTCATTGTGTCTTTCTTCCCCTCTCCCTCTGCTCTCTCCTCCCTCATTTCCACTTCATCCTCTCCCTCCTCACCTCAAGCGTCGTCTCCTGAGCTGAAGTTGGGGCTCAAACACAGAAAAACTTGCACAAACACATTTATTCATTCACAATATTTTCAATTGTTATCAGCAGATTAGCCATGCAACCCTCCCCGTTTCCAGAGCCAGCTAAACAACAACAACAGGTTATATGCTAACGTCCTAAAAAATATATATACTCCTGTTTTCAAACTATATACTAGAGTCTTATGAAAACTTTTTTTCATATAACTGTATATCTCTAATTTTTTCTGTATAAATTAATTCATATTACTTCATTGAAGTAATCTTACCTGGCTCCGCTGACATCTACTCCCACCATTAGCTGTCCGTTCAGTGAAAGGAGTTCATCTCTCAGTTTGATCCCACCACAGCGAGCAGCTGGGCTCCTCTTCCTCACCTCTGTCACCCAGATACAGCCCACATCCATGATGGGGCTCTGATCCCTCCTCCTCCTCGGGCCTCCCTTCTTTCTTCCCTCAGGATCCCCAAAAATAGGGATATTTCCAAAGCTAAGGCCAAAATCACTGGCATCCCTCTCATCTTTGCTTAGGGAAACAGCATGAACCTCAACGTCTAACCCCTGCTGGTATGAGGATGGACCGGCTGAAGGAGCTGTGTCACCGTCCGTGAAGTTGAACTTAATGTATTCCACCAACTTCTGAATGGCAGCCAGGCAGATGGGCATGTCCTCCACATGTCCTCCGCTGCTAACGGTGCTGCCACTGCATATGCTGTCTCCTTCCCCGTTCTCGTAGGAGTCGTGATCCACATGCTGGACAAAGAAGAATAGTCGCCAGTCAGGAAACAAAGCTTGATGGCAACACTTGCACTTGTGCACAGGTTTTCAACAGATCCACATAAATTCGATTCTTCCGGCGGCTCAAGGATCAGGACTTCATGAGGCCTCACTTCATCCTGTCTCTCAGTGTTGATGTTGGCATTGTTAGAAAAAGATGTTTAAATTAGATTTAAAAAAATGGAAAAGGTAAGGAGGTGTGAGATGGTTTCCTGCCATATATCTTCATTACCCTGCTATTCGGAGTATTTGAGAACCTAATTGTTGTTCTCAGGCTGCAGACGTTGTTGCCATTAAAAGTTTCCATCTTGGCTGTGCAGCAGAAAGGGACAGACCACCGAGCAGCATTCAGCCAGTAGAAAATGAGCACCAATAATGATGTCAGTGCTAGCTGCCCAGATAAACTGCCAGATTAATTTAGGGATGGGAAATAAAACCAGACATTACTCGTTTTTATGAATATTAATTTCTTCAGTATTGCTTTATGTGGTCAGAGGCGCACCAAGTTGCACATGTTCCCAAAATGCAACAGTTAGCTGCAGAAAGACGTTGCTGCCATTTACAAGATTCTGTCATTAACCAAAAATATATAACATTAAATAAAAAATAATGCAGAAGATTATCTCACATGGAAAGACTCTTCAGTACCTTGTAGCCAGAACAGTCCTGGTTCAGGCTGCCATCCTGCTGTGATTTTGTGGCGTGAGCCCCATGCCAGTTCTCCAGCAATGGGAGAATACTTAGGGCGTTGTCCTGAGTGATAGGCATCCTGGCATCTTGGGCCTGTTGGGGATCGCTCACCAAAGGCAACTCTGATGCTTCCAGTAATTAGTACAGGAACCACTATGGGATGGCTGCCCCAAATCCATCTTTCTATTACCGGGAGTGCAGAGACAACTTTTCCAGAGATTTCCAGAAGCAGGATGGATCTTATCACTGACAGGACACTTCTGCTGTAGGATCCACAGCAAAAGAAAATGACCTAAAAACAGTAAAACACCAGCTGAATAAAGATATTAAAAGATAAATGAAAATATTTTGTTTGGACTTGTTTATTTTGTTATCAGTCATTCCACCTTTTGCTTAGTAACTGAGCTAAACAGCCTGATCGTCATGAAGATATCAGTATTGATAGTTATACTGACTCTGCAATTCAAAAATTCAAATTGTGCAGAAAATTCCAATTTCTTTGCACGTTCATGGCCAAAATCGTACAACTGAAGGCTGCATCATGATGCCTCTAAAGAAGTAGTTTAAAAAGACATGCAATATATCAACAGCAATCAAAGCATTTTAATACTTTATAAATAATGATTTATACAGGATGATAAAATAAAAGAAAAAAATCTACAAACTCAACATCTGTACCATTGCTGTAAAAATGGCCGAGGTCAGAAACATGCTAAAGCAGCAGAATCCTTAGAGGCCCCGTTCACGATAAAGTGCTCCTGAGGAATCTGGGCTGACACTGCAGCTGCACACTTACAGCCGAGCACCGCCACATCTGTCGCACATACAGACCAAAATGCAGGCTACCACGAGACCACACTTTAATGACTATGTAGAGCTTGGGCTTCAAATAAACTGTTGGGCTTTGTGGCACCATCTGTCTCTACTATTCCTGTACACTCAACTAAAGGCAAACAGTGCCTGCCCTGCTCTGCCCTTAGCTAAACTATGGGTTTGAATAAGTGCTTACAAGGAAGTACAGGAGGTGAGGGTATAGTAGAGGGTATGTGATGAACAGCTACATAACAGACATGAGAGCATCTCTCGCTAGCAGAGACAGAGAGAGACAGACGTGCAGGCAGATGCTGCTTTCATGTTTTGATACAAGAGAAATCATCTGTTATACACAGTTATAGAAAACACAAAGAAAAGAACAAAAGTTGTTTTTTTCTTTTGAACTTCATTCAACAGCTTTTCAGTAAATTAATAAATTCCCAACATCTAAGATGGAATGCGTTTGCAGTGCGTTTGGGCGATTACCAGAATTCTTCGGGCGCCTTCGGTGGCCTGGAGCGGATCGTGGTGCACAGGAAGCCTGGAAATAATGACAAATGCAGTTGTCATGTGGTGCAAACACAGCTTTTTGCATTTGAATATGAATAAAAAGTAAGGTGTACACTTCCATGCTACAGCAAAGAAATCACATTTAAAATGAGGCCATTTGATGGGTTAAAAAGGCTTTCAATGAAAAGCTTCACACAGACATCTGAGAGAGAAACAGTGTGTTTATGAGCTGCTGACACACATCAGTTAAATAACAACAGTATTAACATGACATTTCTTGTAATGACCCAAATCCTTCTAAATGGAGCGCTTCCCCCTCTGCACAGGACCTCGCTGCTCAACACTTGGAACAGTATTAACAATTTACAGACTGTGCTGCCCACCGCCATCCTCAAGAGTGTCAGTGTACACTGATCTTACTGTGGATCGGCCTTGTTGTACACATGTGAATGATTTAGTCATGTGTCACAGGAAGCAGTGCCTGTGGTTTGGGAACTTATTTTGACTAACAGAAATAATGCAATGAAGGTGAAGCGGAACGTGTAGAGGTGAAATAGGCTAACTGAATACACAATAGAGCTATCAAGACTTTTTGAATCAGCATTAACTCTCCATTAACCATATTCAGCTCAGAATTGCATGTATTTTGCTGTAGAGGGGTGTGCTGATGACAATAGAGGTGTCAAACATAAGGCCCCGGGGCCAGAACCGGCCCCTCAAAGACTCTGATCCGGCCCACTGGATGATGGAATCCCTGTTTTTATCACTTGTATAGAATTTATTTTTACAATGGCTTCATAGTAAAACTAAATTTAAAAAAGGACATTTTCTGTTTTTTCTATAATTACACGACAGTCTGGACCAAGAACTACCAGAACTTTTTCCGTAGTTTTACACATTTCTTACACTTTAAGCTCAGTGATGCTGACAGATGACACTGTGGTATAAAAAAAATGACATACAGCTTATTTCTTATATTCAAGAGGTTTCTCTGGTCAGGCCCACTGAAGACTGAAGTGAGCTGCATGTGGCCCACAGTGCAAAATGAGTTTGACACCCCTGCAACAATTAGTCTTTTATACTCTAGAAAGTCACTCTTGTCCGTCCTGTTTGCTCTCTGTGCTGTATCATAAATCCTTAAAGGTAGTTGTTGTGACACTTTTGGTAACTCCAGTGGGCAGGTCTGTGGAATTAGTGAACCAATCCCCATCTCTATTGAACTGGAAGAGAGCCGTGTCAACATAAAAGCTGCGCATACAGAAGAAAAGTTTGGAGACTTTAAAAATTTATTTTTACTAATACTTTTCATCGGCTGGGAGCTGTAAGTGTTTGAATGGGTGTAGGGATGGGATACATACAGCCGTCACTTTTGTTACAGTATTTTCATATAGATTTTTATTCAGGCTTCTTGCAGTGGTTTGTTTCTCCTTTATATTTCTGGATAATAATAATAATAAAAAACTTTCATTTTTTAAATTTCCAAAGGTTTGCACTGGGTGTGACGTCACAATTACATCACTGTGGAGTTTTTTTTATGTAAGTACATTTACAGAGCCTGAAGCAAGACTTGTATGACTCTAATACAATAGTTGCTATTATAACAATAAATACTTCTCTAGATACTGCAATTATGGTACAACAAATAAATAAAATATAAGGAAATTGATTCGATATTTAGTATCAGTCACCTTGAGGTGACTACTGTTGCGAATTGGTGCCATATGAATAAAACAACTGATATGTCATTAAAATTAAAAGGATGATCCCACATATATGGTACATGATGCATATGTATTCAATGGCATCTGCATTTGTTTGTAAATTAGTGTCACCTGCAAAGAAATGTAAGTGACGATGAGGAAAACGTTCTATAACCGATCCTCAGGGACGGCCTTTAATAAGCAAAGGAAGCCTGTCTATGAAGCATCAACATCTGTTGAGTAAGTTAAGGAGTCGTTTTGTCATAAATAAAAGCTGCTACTCTAAGATGAATTAATCAGGCTACTTTTTAATGAAACTGCTCATGATATTCACAACACAAGAGACAGCTAATTTCCATCTCGTTTTATCAGGGAGGGTGGGCAGAAATCTGTCAAGAAGAGAAAAATCTTTTTTTAAAATCTTTTTCTAAGCTTCGTCGTGTTCCTTCAAGTGAGCCCAGTGTGAAAGAGAATTCGGATTGTCGGGTGAACACGTTTCTTTACCTACAGTTTGACATCAAGGATTAGTTTTCCTGTTTGTTCTGCATTTCGAGCTGACCTACATGTTGTACCCCACCCCCATACCCTGCTCTTCTTCTAGACACCATATGGCCAAAGATTAGAAAAAGCCGCATTTCAGTATATCTGAAATGCTGCACTGTTACAGAATAAAGGAGAAAACAGCACTAATGTGCTCCACTGTAATCTATAGCACACGCAGCTGGTGGCACTGGCTGTCAAGGCACAACATACCCATATACAAACACGATTTTGGAAGCTGTTCTGTGTTACTGTCACATGTAATTAAGAAGTAAATGTTATCAGTAGGTGGGAACTCTACTATCACATACAGTGGTTAGTCTGTGTGCACATGGACCAGAACATTTCATTTGCATGAGGCCAAAGACCAAAAGATTTCACATTTTTCTTCCAGAGTCGCTGTAACTCTAAAGGCCTTCACACAGTGGACACGTAAATTTTGTGCAAATGTTTGTGTGTTTTAAATATTTTTTAGACTTGCCAATTCTGAATGCAGCTGTTCACACCAGCCTTTCACAGGACGAATTTGCGGCATTTGTTTTTTCAGATCAACTTTGATTTTTCCAGTTTTCGGAAGCGAA
>VOQJ01045133.1:0-14906 GCA_015052665.1 Apistogramma diplotaenia | reverse complement strand
TTCACCATCTAGCTGATGATTTGAGGTGAAGTTGAAGAATTTGGGGATAGTCCTCCATCCACTTTGTGCTGTGTACCAGAACCACTGGCAGAAACATAGCCCTTGAACATAATGCTACCACCACCATGCTTGACAGTTGGTATAACATTCTTAGGTTTGAAAGCCTCACCTTTACTCCTTCAAACACACCTCTTGTCAGTGTGGCCAAATTGCTCAGTCTTTGTCATTTCTGGCCATCTATAAATCTTCTCCTGAAGGCATTTGACTCGTACATGTTGGAAATTTCAATAACTCTCTAAGGTCTCAAATTTGAAGTAGGGCCTGCTTTTTGATCAGCACTCTCTCTGTCCATTGTGACATAAAACACTGGTGTTCCAGCAGTCTCCAGTTCACATCAGGTTTGATCCTTGGTGGTTCCGGAACATCCGAAGAAACATCCGAAGAAATTTCCTTTCATCCGAGGGTGACATTGTGGGTAAAACAGGAAATGACTAAACAAAGACCAGGACAAGGCATGTAAACTTGACATAGACTGAGATGAAAGAACGGAAGACAATCAATACATGAGAGAGACTAAAAGCAGGCCACCATAGAGTAAACACAGAGACGTGGATTGAATATGGAGACACAGGGAACAAAGAAACGCCATCAAAAGGCAAGATATAAACTAGAGATCCTTTAAATACCAGTCAAAAAGTTGGACGCACCCATTCATATGAATGGGTAACTATGTCCAAACCTTTGACTGGTACTGAATATCAAAGGCAACAAAAATCATTAACACCAAAAATCACAAACTCCAAAACAAAAAAAGAATCAAAACACGGCATTCATGTTACCAGAAGTATATTTTAAAATATTTGGCTTTTAGCTTGTGTGCCAGTTAATCTTACAGCTTTTCTCACATGCTTGAGAAGAAGCTGCCAGTAATAACTAAATGCAATAAAAAAGTTTTGCATGCTGCATCAGCACTTCAAACCTTTTGGGTAATCACAACTTTTCAAATTTCCTCAGAATCTGATTAGTAGGCTGTCAGACAGAGTGGGATGGATTGAAGAGGTAAATGAAAGAGAAGAGAGCAGTTTTAGTCCACCAGACCTCTGTGGTGAAATGAAGAAAAACAAAAATTTGGACATCATTTCTTTTCTTTTTTTTTCACAAATAAGGGTGATAGCCATTCCATTAGCTGTAGCAGCACTTTAATTAAATGCCTGGTGGCAGCCATTTACCAATGATGACCTGGGGTCTTGATGCCTTAAGTGGAGGAGCAGAGGTGTGATAGTAGCTCATAGCAGTTCATGGCAGGTCATAACAGGTATTGGTTTGATGCTAATTGGGGCGGCATTGCAGTGAGCAAATAAGGCAGTGCTAATTGGTGGTCAGGGACACATTTCAAGGACACTTTAAATAGAGGCATCTGCCGTACTCCTGAGCAATTGGAAACAAACACACACGTGCATGCACAGTCCTTGGACAAACAGTGGCATCTGTGCTTCTCTGTGGCAGTCTAAGGCTGAGCGGAATGCCTGGTTGTTTTCTGTAACAAGCTACACTTTCTTTCTGAAGGAATTCCACATTCACTGCAGAGATGGAAAGTTTATAAGGGCGTTTGCATCCACGCATGTTTGCATCATTCGAGACCTGCATGCCACAGATGTGTCGTTGTCCGAGAAAGGGAAAGTTCCAGACATGTGAAGGGCAAACTCATCAAGCTCAGAAACCCGTCAGGATAGAAAAACACAAAAGCTTACATCTCTGCTCCAGGCTGCTAAGAGCAGGATTAGGCCTTCTTACCACAGAACAATGGGCAGACTGATAACATAATGTTAATCACTTGTGTTTTTTTTTCTATTGGCATGGGCTTCATGCTTGCTGTTAACTCTTTGAGAAATATTAGCAGTGCCCATGCCATCATCACATGATGTGATATGCTAACAGATGGTAAGCTCAGCAGGCTCCAGAGGGCCACAAATCCCTGCACTATGTCATTGAAAAGCACAGGTACCAAAGGGGAGGCCTAGACGTCGGCCTTGATGGATATGATGGAATAATCTTTGTCATTATCATGTGTTAGCTCCATGGGAATGTTTTTGAATTTATTGGTCTAACTACTCTTTAACCTTCTGAGGTCTAACTCATTATTGGTGATGACCCCAACACGACGAATGTTTTGGAGGGCTGTTGCTTTGGAAAAAATTTAACTGTTTTTGACACTTTAGAATTTTTTCCAAAAATCTATATAATCTGATCTCAGGAGTAGGGTTAAATTAAGTTGGGCCAAGCTTTTGATTGGATGTATGTGTGAATGTGACTTAGTAGTAAAAGGCACTTTGTTCAGTTCGAATAAGAATAGAAAAAAACACAAGTACCAGTCTTTGGTAGTCTTGGCACACCAAGTTAAGTGGAGTTTGCAGCTCCTACCTTCATAGCTTCTATTGGCCAGTGTGATTATATATGTTTTAAAGAAAATGTATACCTACTGCATAGCTTGTGATTTAGTTTTGTGCACTACATCATTTTGCTTTGCTGCCACGCTTTAACCATTTGATCACATTTAATTAAACACAAGTGGCTCATTGGTGGTAAGCAAGTGAGGGATCATACTGGCATCACCCTTAGTTTGTGAAACTCTGACAGGGGAAAAAGAAGCAGCTGGCGGCTCGATGGGGGAGGAATCTCTACCATGCACAGTGGGGGCCATCACACAATGCTGGGTCTTTGGGAAAAGATAGACCTAGTTTATGTGCAGATGGAAGCTGGACTAATTTATTATGGAAAATCCATGATGCTCTTGATGCTATTTGTATTACTTGAAGTGTAATACTTGTAATACTGTTACATAAATAAAAATTTATTCAGCTTTACACTAAGTCACCATCATCACGACCCACCTACTGTATGGGCTCAACATTTCTGAAGGTGCCGTGTGGCAGATCGAAGCAGAAGGTCTGAAAGTTGCACCGAAATCAGACTTGTTCCAGCACATACCTCAGCACCCATTGGGATTGTAGGCACATTATCTACCTACCACTGGACCACTGTCCTTAAGTACACCTTACATGGCTGAATAAAAGGCCAGATTTAAAGCGATAGAGGGCTCCTCCTTTACACACTGAGACATGGACTATTGCTGGGTTGCTGTTGTCCAGTAAAAAGCATTTTGATTCAAAAATAGTTCCAAAATGTCATTGTCCAACTGAGATTACAAGAAAATGAATACACATGTATTGTCTTGGAAGAGCAGAGCTTTCAGACTTTTTCCTGCAGGATTTTTCCAGAGCTGAATTATGCTAACTAACATCTGAGGGGCTGTGCAAGCACATACTGTAAGCATTTGCATTTGAAAACCTGCACCGGCTAGATTTTCAAAAGCCTAACAGAGCCAAGAGGAGGAGCAAAATCTGATTTCTTTTTTTTTGTCAGATAACTAAAATAGCAACGTTCTAAAAGTTTGTCATGAAATTATTCCTTAATGATGCAAAAGAATAAATAAGGAAAAATCTTTAACCTAAGCTTTGTAGTTTACGTGGAGGCTTTCGGCTTTTTCTGGTTGGGATTACATTCGTGAACTGGGGAACGTTCAGTAGCAATGTCAGGCTATTTTTCATAAATAAAATAAACCAACACCGACTAAAGGAGTTTCTGCTGTTTTCATTCCCCATCTGTCGGCTTCCCTTGTTGGCAGCAGGCCCTCTAGTTATCACTGATGTTTAAAATATATTATCACTCCACTTCCTCATATTCTTGCTTAAATGTGTAAGCTCTCTTACACAGTGTGTCTTTTGTCCTGTTTCCCTCCCCCTCACCCCCAACCAGCCACAGCAATTGACCTGGGTCTACACTGTCACGAAGTACTAGCTCACTGAGGTTCCCGGAGTTTTCTCTACATTATTGTAGGGCATAAATTAGAATAAAAGCTGCCTTGAGGTGACTGATGTTGACTGGGATTTGGTGCTATGTAAACAAAACTGAAGTGACGTCTGAGGAATTTTGGGAAACACGGATGATGATGCTTCTTTTGAGAGGATATCGCTTTGATGCACTGCGGCTGTTTCTCCTTTTACCACCAAAGGATGTCAGGAACAAAAAGGACTGCCGTGTTCAAAATGAGTCAGTCTAACATGGGTAAAGAAATGAGCGATAATTCAAATAAATACAAATTTTAGAAAGTCAGCTTCTAGAAAATCCAGTATCGATATCTGTCTTCAAACCCTGAGTTGAACTCTTGCTGAGTTCTTCAAAATGCACCGCGGTATGAACTGTGGTGGAACTCATCCTATTTATACTGTCTGTGTGTGGTGAATACCATACATTACAGGTCCATAGACTTCAGTGGCTTGACAGTTGAACTTGTTCTCTGCGTGATAGTTGCAGGTCAGAAAGGTCTTGCAGTGCTGCGTGTCTGAATGGGACCATTGCATGACTGATTTTTCCAGTCTGAAAAACGTGTGTGTGTGTTTGTGTGTAAGTCTGTGTGTGCTCTCACCAACTGGTCAACTTACTCCAGTCTCTTCTCTCCTCTTTGGCTGCACGCCTCACTGGGCTAACACTGTCTGGAGCGCCTCCTGAGCGCGCGCGTGTGTGTGTATGTGTGTGTGTGAGAAAGAGAGAAAAAGAAGCAAAGTGTGTGTATGTATTATAGAGAGAGACTGAAAGAAAGACAGTCAGCCCCTGGGAAGTAGGATGGTGTGATAACACTCAGAAATGATAGTTTAGCCCTGGAGAGCACTTGACACGCAATATCTCCTTCCTCAGATCGACACACACATACACACACACAAACTCACACACACAGCTGTCACAGTGAAGGGTAAACAAGCAGTGCCAAGGGCTTTGAGAGCAGGCAAGGGAAAGGAGACTCAGCCTCATCTGTATGTGTGCACGCTAGCGTCGGCGTGTGGGTGGGAGTGGCGTCTGTGTGTATGCCTGTGTGAAACATAAGTAAAGTGGACCAAATTGACTATATTGCCACTCAAACAATAGACAGTGTGAGACTAGAGAGGGGGGAAAAAAGTAAGGAGTCAACGTGAAAATGCTGCTTCTAAATCTCATCTCACCTTCTGTCTGACTTTTCCCAATTCCCATCCCACCCTTCACCTGCAGACAGTGTGATGGAACACAAAAATGTCCAACATGGTATAGACACTTCAGGTGTATGGACGTGTATAAGTCTCACTATACACAGCAGCAGGCATAAAAGAGTTTGGGTCTGAAATTGCCATTTGGTGTCCTGAAATGTTCGGGAATTAGCAGGCTGCTTTATGGTAAATGCAAACAAGAGCCGTCAAACAGTTTTGCTTCTGCGGCAGCATTATGTGAAGGAGGCCAGAGAATTATCTACTTACCCCACTGGCACACTTTTTGCTTGAGTAAAGGTAAATAAATCCTGATCGTTGAATCTTTGACAAAATGATCTGTTAAATGAGGTGCTTCCTTTGATTTTAGGCTGATTACTTCAAATATGTTTGACTATGATTTTATTAACTGCACTGCAAGAACCCACTGAAGCAATCGTAATTTGTCTGTCAACTGTGCCTCAGCTTTACTGCCTCTTCAACCTACAGTAACAACACTGAACCTCCGCTGAAACACACAACATTGGACTTTTTCACTTTTTATGCTGCAATTTAAGCCTGCAAAAGAAATTTCATTATGTTAGAGTTTCTTTATTTTTTGACCCTGTGAGGTCTAAGCCATCATCCAACCCTGGCCTAACCCTGAATCCTAAAAATATTTTCTGGAGGCAAGAAAAATTTACTTTTTAACTTTTGATTGTTGTCACTTGATGGAATGATTTTTGTTTTTGCTCCCTGATTGACAGAACTTGGGAGAACAATTTTTTAAAAAGAATCCAAATTACATTTCCTGATAGCATTGAGTCAGCACAGACTGTGCTGCTGAAATTATCTGGTTAATTCATACTCATGCTCATTGGCACTGACAAAATGTGGACAAAGTCACAAGATAGACACAACGATCAGAAAACTGGTAGGTGGCTGAGGAGGGAATAGTACTACAGGAGAAGGGCTGGGTTTTCTTTGAAGAGGAGAAGATAAGACTGGTAAGAGTTTGGAAAATTTGCAATATGATTTAGAGGCTTTAATTGTTATTTTTCTGACTAGGTGATACTGATGTATGCAGTCAGGGGAGGCAGGTGAGGTCGTGTCTCACCTGTCATCATGGAATATTTTAAAGTTATTTTTCATTTAACTTCACCATTTTTACCGGCGCATGGACTTCATTTATAAGTAAAGGTATGAAGATAATAATGTTTTTAAAGTTATTTTTTCTATGCTAGTTTGCATACTTGCATACACGTTAACTGTTGCAATCAAATGGTGAATAAGCTGCTCTGTACTGTAGGTTCATACAGTATGTTCAGTCATGACCCTCACCACATGTCATTGGTCAAACTCCTCGGAGAAATGCAGGTACAGTAAGTCAACTTTGAAGTTTCACACCAGTTTTGGCTGGACAACTGGAAAATAAATGAGAGTAGAGAATTACCAGACAAAACATATACAGTACGAGCCTTATTCAGGACCATTTTGATGACAACAATCTGGCAGAGAGTACCGACACCAGCCAGGCTTTAAATACTATGAGCTGATGAACCTGTTCATTTGTTCATAGATGTTGGAGAGAAAGCCAGGGATAAAACAACTCTGCCCACAGGCAACCCTGTAAAGAAGCATCAGCCCACAACTGCCCCCAAGTGCAAAAGACAAAGCAGAAGAAAGAGTGGACATAAGTAAAAATCCCATCTGCCAGGACCACAACAGTACCCCCAGCTCAATGGACACTTTCCAAATTCTTCTGGGTGCGATTTGTAGAAATCAAAAATTGTATCCAGGCTGAAGGACTGGGCAATACATGATCTTTTGTTTGTTAAATGTTGTAATTTAATTGTTGTGTGTTTTATTGTGAAGCATTTTTTATCTGTGAAAAGTGCTATATGAAAAAAACTTTCTTACTTTCTTCAGGGCCGTGCCCACAAGGTACCAGAGGCCCCCAACCCACCATCACACATCCAGGGTCCCGTGGACCTTGAAGACTGGTTCCACAACCACTTAAAACAAACAGCAGACTGATAAATAAATATAGGGTGGTGTTTTTTATAGATTTTTTTGGAAGAGAGCCATATCTTCTGACCTGCGAATTTCACCTGTCAGCCTTAGCCTTAGCCTGTTTCCACACAGGGCGGCAGCAGAGGAGATGGTGGTCAGCTGAAGGAACAGTCACTTCTGGATCAGGAACAACAAAGACTGGTAACCCAGGGAGGCTTCAAAATGGTAAATGGACTAGTTGTTATATAGTGCTTTTCTACTCTGACTGAGCACTCAAAGCGCTTATACAACACATTTGCATCCACCCATTCACACCCATTCATACAAGCCTTTCCATTTAAAGCTAAGTGCTTTTTCTCTTGTGTCAGAGAGCAACTTGGGGTTCAGTATCTTGCCCAAGGATACTTTGGCATGCAGGCCAGAGCAGCCAGGAATCAAACTGCCAACCTTTCAAATAGTAGGTGACCTGCTCTGCCTCCTGAGCCACAGGTTGAACATGCTAAAATATACTCCCTAGTATCTTTAACATGTGTGTTTACCACCAGGAAGATTGTTTCCAAAATGATAAGGTGTGGCTTACCCCCAGGCAAGCTTAACACTGTGGACGCAGTGAATGACCTTCAAGCGCACCGAGGAGTGAACATATGAGTGGCTGTGGGGTCAGGTGACAGGGACTGGCTCAGGTAACTGAGCCTGGAGAACAGGATCACCCACCTGTTGATTAACGAACTTTTTCATCTAACAGGACTCCAGGAGAGCTCACAGAATGAGGCTGTCTTGAGCAATGTAGGAAAAAAAGGTAATAATATGCAGGGGAAGAGAACTTAGCTTTGGCTCACCCACCAGTGTCCCCACATGGAAAGTGCAGTCTTTTCTCCAGTCCTCAGCTGCTGTCCCTCTGGCGAGAGTTTTAACCAACTCCTTTGGATTTTCAGGTGAGGAGCATGAAACACTACACCAGAACCAGAAGGAACGAGTTGCAGGTCCTGGAAGCGAAATAACCAAGGGTAGACCAGGGTTTGTAGTTTATTTCCCATTTGTGTTCTCTGAGCCATTTATCTGCTCTAACAGCAAGAGCTACTAAATCGTCAAAGGATTTTGGCTCATCCTGAGAAGCCAATTGATCTTTTAAGTGGTTGCTCAGCTGCTACAGAGAACTCAATGGAAAATCAAGTGGCTGACTGAATTCGTTTACAGGACTAGTTAACAGGTAGGTTCTGCCAAAACCAAGTTCAGAGACAATGGGTTGAGGAGCTGGCTCAGCAGTGGGAGTTCATGGTCACTTATAGTTAATGGAGTCAATGGCATTATTCAACCAGTGAGGTTGAATAACAAAATAAAGTGGGCTACAGCTGCTTGAACAGCCGCTAAAGTGGATTTTAAAAAAGCCTCTCCTGGGTCCAAAGATCCCTCTAATATGTTTAACCACAATCTGGACCCAAACAACAGATTCACACAACTGAGAGAAGTTGGAAACGGTCTATTGCAGTGGTTCCCAACGTGTAGGCCGAAGGTACTGTGGAGAGCAGTAACAACAGAAATTCAGTTTGAAATTTGAATGTAACTTTATGTAAATGTATTTATTTAGAAGTTCATTAAAACTGGTAATAAGAGATGGTTAGTTTTATATATGTGATATTATTCATTACTGAATTTTGTGTCCCAGTGGGTCACATGCTGGCATTAGCGCTTTACAGTACTTATAACTGGGTAATATTTGAAATATAGAGCGAACAGCCTGTGTTGAAAATCTAATTTTCAAGGAACTACATCACTTTCTTCTCTGTTCTGAGTGAAGACAGTCATATCTGTGTGGTGTGAATGCAGGAACTGGAGCCGGACTGAACTTCGAATAACACAACTTTACAACTAATGAATATCTAGGAAATAATGAAAAAATTCAAACACAGCAGAAAGGGAACCCACAACAATGACACAACAGGGACAGAAGAGACAGCCGGGAAAACAGGTGAACGGAATTAACTGATAAGACAATGGGAAGCAAATCGGAACACAATACACACAAGACAAAGGCTAGCAAAGGTCATATCTGGGCCAAACACTTATTACCATCTGGGTTTTGTGAAATGTCATTGTGTTATTTACAAGCTGCATGATGCTCCTGGAGAGTTTCAACTGCACTGAACTGATTCGTTATCTATGCTCAGTGTCAGGTCAGATCGAGTGTGGTACTCGTGATTTGCTGAGGAGACCCCTAAAGTGAGGAGTAAACTGATGATGATGATGACTTATTCCACCTATCTTGTGTGACTGTGGGCTGGAAAGCAGACATGAAACTTTGATAGTACATGTAAAATCTGGTAATGTAGAAAAGATACATTTGAAATTATCAGTAAATCAGAGCCACAGAGTAACATTTTATATACAAATAATAAAATTAGACAATAAACGGTGCAGTTTTTGGCCAAAGGTAAAAAAAAAAACAAGTCTTACACTAAAGGCTGACTCAAAAATTACATCATTAGTAGTGAAAGTGTCAGCCTGGCAAACAGTAAATAAAATTACGTAAATGTCACTCATTTCTGAATATGCAGCTAATTTGAAAAACAATGAAAACTAGCTTTTGGGGCGAGCCATGCTTGATATTTAGAAGGTTGAAACACACAGTTACATAAACAGTTTTATACTTACTGATGCAAAAGCACCTATAAATAGTATTGGATGAAAGACAGAATATGAGAAGTTGGTATCATTGTACCAAAGGTAAACTCTGAAAGTGTTCTGTGAAGGATGTCTGGTAGAAATGAAAAAAAAAATGAAAGGACTTTTATAAGCGTTCTATTATATTTGTCAAATTATGCTTCTCCAAGGACAAGTGCCTCTCTGCAAGCAACAAAGCAGAAAATCACCCAAAAAAGAGAAACAGATATGTCGGGCAGAATTTATATGGCTCCTTGCCTTTCATTGTCTGAGTGCTGAAAATGTATGGAGCAAAAAGTGAAACTGATCAAGAGCACTGTCAGCCTCGAGACATATTGTCTAAGGTGCTCCATCACAAAAGATGTTTGGGATTTTCTGATATTTTATGGAAGCTCATTAAAGAGGTTCATGTGAGACGCAAACAATGCAGAGGTCACATGGAAAAACACGTTTTAAAAAGCGGAGGTAAGTGTTGACACGACTCACAGTTAACATTATGTTTAACTGATGCTTCAAAGTTCAGTCCAAACTCACTAATTTCAATACGAATCTGAAGAATTATTTTACCAAATGGTAACTGACAGTATTGAGACAATCTGAAGACTAAAATGTAATTATACTGTTGTTACCAACCAAACCTTTCCCTTTGTGAAATGAGACCTTGTGTTTTACCCACATGTGATGTAGAGCCACACCTCTGGAGTGAATCTAGTGTTTATGAAGAAGCCACAGTCATTCAAGCAGGCAGTTACAGAAATGAACTGTATGAGGAGTCTAACTTTCACTTTATTACTGCAGGGAAGTGTTCCATTCTAATTTTTTGAAATTGGTGAAGATCAACTGGACGAAAGGTGATTTCCTTTACAGCTAATGCTTAAACTGTGTTATCAGCTTAGGTGGCAAGCTGCATCTGTAATTACCTGTTAAATAGGCTTCTAGGTATAAATAGACAGTTTTTCTTATCAGAGAAACTAAAGAACCAGTTTGTTTTAGTACAATAGTTGCTATACAGTAATACATCTTAATGCCATTTAACACTCTAACTGCCAATTTGACCTCTATGCATTTAAAAAAGAAAAAAAAACTCTGTTAAATTTAAAATCTGTCATCTTATATTTCAAGACTTTTCTGAAAAAGGTTTTTGTTGTTGTTTTTCATCATATAGTGAATGAGTTTACTCTTTAGCTATATAAGAGATACATAACTACTACAAGGCTTAACAGGCTGCAGACGGGATGCTGAGCTGGAGCAGAGTGGTGGTGTGTGATGAGTCAGATGAGTTGTTGGTTGTGCAGAGTAATCAGAGTAATGGGAGAACTGTAGCTGAAGAGAGAATCCAGAATCTGGAGATCAAATCCAAACAAACAAAGAGTTAAATCCAGAGCAGAGCTGCCAAATCAGAGATTTCATGTCTGAGGAGCAGAGCTGAGGAGGCCTCAGACTGAGGTGAAATACTGTGGATGCTGGATTACAGGCTGCAGGTTCGCTGACCAGTGCTACTACAGTCAGGTGGGGGAAAAGTATTCTCTGGATTCTATGCAGACCTGTGAATAATTAAGTAATCACTTCTTCCATAGGAATTGAGAGAGTGAGTAGCAACACTGCTAATTTAATTCAACTCAACTCAATTCATATAGCGGCAATTCACAACAACAGTCACCTCAGGGTGTTTTATACAGAAAGAAACCACAACAATCACACGACCCCCTGTGAGCAAGCACTTAACGAAGGAAAAATTAGTTTTTAATGGGAATAAACATCTGTCAAACCAGGCCATCCGCCACAACTGGTTGGGGGTGAGAGGAGGGAGAAAAGACAAATGGGGGAGTGAGCCAGAGATTAATAATTACTAATTAATAACTGCTAAGCAGTTGTGTAAAAACAAGGAGAAAAGAGATGAATAAAGATGAAATGTTCAGTGCATCATGAGAAGCCCCCAAGCAGCCTAAGACTATGGCAGCATAACTAAGGGATGGTTCCTGATCCAGGATTCAGGATTCAGGATTTTGGATGTGAGGAGAAAGATTTTAATTTCAATTCTGGATTTATCAGAGAGCCAATAATGATAAGTCAGAATGGAAGAAACATGGCCTCTTTTTCTAGGCCCAGTTATTATTCTTGCTAGAAGTAATAAAATAGCTTTTCAGCATCACTCTGGAACAAAGGGTTTCATATTTTAGCAATATTCTGCAAATGAATGAAGGCAGGCCTACATATTTGCTTAAAATTGTCTAAGCAATGCAATCTTGTGTCTAAGATTTTTTTGGGCCAAGTAAAATAATCTCAGTTTTGTCTGAATTTACATCTTTAAGACACTCCTGTAGTTTAACTAGTTGATTTCTATCAACTGGCTTTGTGAATAAATAAAGCAATAAAAATGTATACAGTCTTATAATATTACCTAAGAGGCACGTATAATAGAATCCGTATTTGTCTCAGCACAGAATCCTGTGGAACTCCATTTACATGCACAAACTGGAATGTATGAGATAGATATGAATCAGACATTGCAGTGCAGTTCTTTTCATGCCAGAGATGTGTTCTGATCTCTGTAGTAAACAGTGTGTCAGATGCTGCACTGAGATCTAGCAGGACACGCACAGAGATTAATCTACTGTCATAACCTTCACTGGTGCTGCTTCTGAGCTATGATCCAGTCTAGATCCTGAACCAAACCACTGCTTTGCAATGATCAATTAACTGTTTGATTACCTGCAGTTAACTACTTTTTTGAAATTAAAGAAATTGACCTATAATTATCTAAGACTGCTGGATAAAGTAAAGGCTTTTAAGTAATAATTTAATTACCACCACCTTAAAAGCCTGTAGTATAAAGCCTGTTATGAACGATAAATTTATTACATTTAAAATTAAAGCATTCATTAAGAGACATCTTTGAGCAGTCCTGTAAGAACAGAAAGAATTTATAGAAGTTACCTCAGAACGATCAGTAGTTTAAGTAAACATCAGCAGCTATTTAAGTTGTTGTACTTGATGATAGTTTTCTTGGAAAGGCTGTGAGTAACTTTATCTCTAATAATTTGAACATTATTTGCAAATAAATTTGTAAAGTCAATACTAGACTGAACAGCGCTCTGACTCTTTGTCAGCCTGGCTACAGAGCTGAAGAGAAAAGTTTGCAAAACTTGCATTTGAACAAACCACAAGTCTTCTAAAACAATGACGTTTGGACAGAAAACACCAAAATTGATATGTTTGGCCACGATGCAGCTCCAGGACCTGGGCACTTGGCAGTCATTGATTCAACCATGAGCTCCTCTGTATATCAAAGTATTTTAGAGTCAAATGAGAGATCATCTGTCTGACAGCTAAAGCTGCTCAAACTGGGTCATGGGACAGGACAATGATCCCCAGCACACCAAAAAAATCTACCAGAGAATGAAAAGAATCAAGGTGATGCAATGGCCCAGTCAAGTCTTCACCCTAATTGAAATGCAGTGGCAGGACCTTAAGAGAGGTGTGGATAAATGAAAGCCTGCAATCCTCAAAGAAGTTAAGCAACATTGTAAAGACGAATGGGCCAAAATTGCTCCAAAATAATCTGAGCGACGGATAAACTCATGTCTGCTAAAAGTGGTTCTACAAGCTACTGAATGATGGGGTGTGCAATATGTTTATTTTTGCATTTACTGTAGGCAGTGAAATAGAAAATTCAATAACTGGCTCACATGAAGTACAGAAAGTACAATCCGAGTCTGAATCTTAACTGAGTGAGGAATAAAAGGGACTAACCATTAAATAAGACTGAACTGAGGCTCAAAACTAAACAAAATGAACAAACAAAAGAAGCAGCAAAACAAAGCAGAATGCCTGAAAGTGGGTAATTTTGCAGTGCAGCAGTATAAACTAAGTCAGCAATCATAACAGAAATCCAAAGCCACAGCAGCAGAACACACATTGCCCCACATATTAAAATTAGTTGGCCCCGAAAACACATGGTCCACACAGTCCAGTGGCCCACAATCAATTTTCTCAGAGTAGCCAGACTGAATTTCCAGAACATACAGATTTGCTTCACAGCCATGTAATTCACCACAGCATGGCAGCACCTGGAAATTGGTATCATGGCAGGGTGCACATCTCCCCTCTAGCATTCACTATTGCAGTGGAGGAAATCATTAGGACATCAAAATGGGTTGTGGGTGTAGAAAGGCAGCAAGTAGGAATTCACCCTCATCCGCTGGGGCAATTCTAAATAACATAAGGATCATCTACTAGGATAGCAGCATGCAAAGAAACAAAAAGGCTTCTTGCCAAACAGCTTCTTAGTTTGAAACTAAAATAAAAAAGTGAAACCATGGATATGAAGACAAGCACCTGAGAGAGAAAGAAGCTGCTGAACCAAGTTACAAATGTTACAGTAATATGAGTTTGCAGCACCGCGGTGTAAGGTTTAGTCCAATGCAGTACTTCCTGATATTAGAGGAGTTTTAAGCAGCTGAGCCCGAGCCTACTGATGTATTCTTTCTGAATCATGTCATTTCAAGGCAGAATTACTGTAGAGAACTTCCCCAATTATTGTTAAACAAATTTAGAGAGAGGAAACATCCTGTGGGAAGTCTTGATTTGAACAGGCCATTTGCCATATCTGTCAGCTATGGCATACTCCCATCTAGACTGAACCGACTAGGCAGGTCATCACTCCTGACAAAAGCAATGTGTGTCCTCTAAGGACCAATCCAGGGCCTGTTGCTTTTCATTTTACTCTTTACTGATTTGACTGCTGTCTGCCTCATGCTGTCGTATACGTACAGGCTTATAAAGTCAACAAAAATGGCATTGTCTTTGAAAAGAGAAATAGTCAAGATACCATCCAGTTACTGCCCCAAGAAAAGCGACAGAGTTATGTTGTTGGTATAAGTGCAATAACAGTTTTCTGGGCTTCTCGTACAGCAGCTCATATAGGCAGTGGTGAACAGTAACGGAGTACATTTACTTGAGTACTGTACTTAAGTAAATATTTTGAGTATTTTTACTTTACTTGAGTATTTATTTTTGGGGTAACTTATGACTTTCACTCCACTACATTTGTAGGAAGCTGCCGTTACTCGTTCCTTTTGGCTCACAGCTTCTGTCGTTGCTCTTTTTCTTTACTGAAATGCAATTGGCCGCACGCATTGTGCCTCACATGAAGGGGACCCAATCACAGTTGCCGCT
>VOQJ01045128.1:3891-16626 GCA_015052665.1 Apistogramma diplotaenia | reverse complement strand
TGCTGATATGCTGACTGTTAGGTATATTCTAAATATTGCCATACTTTCTGCATCTTTAAATGTTTTCTTTGTTTGAATGCTATGTCTGTAAGTCTCCTAGGCCATGTGCTTTTTTTCTGGGCCGTGTGGTTATTTACATATGAAAGCCATAGAGTCTTCCATTGTTTCCCAGGAAGCTCACCTCAGCCTCGTTCACAATCGTTCATTCCTCATTTAAATAAGGATGGGAAGCAGCCAAGGTGTCTGACCAGTTGTGTTTGTATTCTGCTGAATCACATTTTGTGCATTGTTGCTTTGTACCTGATTGGTCCATCTGCTGTGTGATGTCATGTGACGAAGGAATAAAACTGTTGGTGGGGGAGTGAACGAGGAGAGAGACCCTTCCATCCTGACTCAGGTCACCTGGTGCTGCAGGCACCAGGTGACCTGGTTCATTGTGGAGGTTAACATCTGACTCTCTCCCTGCTTGCACTAAGATCATGCTATTGTGTGTGTTGTTCTTGTATTTAATTTGATGCCCACGAACCCATCAAGCACCTCAATGTAAAAAGTAAAAATGCTGCCAACACACTGAATCTACTTGCCGTGGTGTTTTTGTTCATTTCAGTTGTTCAGATGCATTCTGGGAAGCCCTCACGTTTTGCTTCATTTTTTAGACAATATAGCGAATAAAGCTTTGATAATAAGTGTGCTTTTTTAAATATATTTTTCCAAGAAGTCCATCAAACATTTAAAAGCAGGTGACGGCACTTATTCCTCTTCATTCTGTGAAAAGAAATCTGCCCACTGACTCATTCACTGTGTACACAGTCATCCGAAGTGCTTCATTCCATAGTCCCATAATCACGAAGTCACGTGCACAGACACCGGAGGCTGAAGTTGTGAAGTGTTGCCATGTGAGTCCTCTTGAAGCAGGTTCAGCAAATTACAGGTCAGTTCTACAACAAAATACCTCAGGATGCATCGAAAATTATTATTAATGTGCAAATGCACACAACTTGCTCACATTTTAACTGAGGATGCAAAATAGTAACAATAACAAAGTTCAAGGCTATTGTTAATTACACAGCCATCCATTTGAGAACCTACAAGCTCTGCGAGAAATGACCCCACTGACCAAGAGTGTCAAACCCACAGCTTTCTTTCTGTGAGGTGACATCGCTAAACAACACACCACTCTGTCAACTCAAATACACATCTTTTAAAAAGTTAGTTAACACCTGCAAAACTGTAAGGTGAAGTGAACAACCTTGGCCTTTATGGGTGAGGGAAACTTTATCAGACCTGAGGGCGATTTGAAAAACTCCGTCAAATATTGACATTTCGACTTTCGCCTAATCAAAATGTTAAAATGAGTCAATGATATTAATGTTATTTAATCTGTTCTCAGCTGCAGCTTTGCCAAAAAGTACTAGAAGGCAACTTCTGCAGATATGCCACAAGCCCATAACAGAGGTCTCTGGGCAAGAAGGGGTTAAACTACAGGCTTTGCCCATAAGACTAGATCTGAGGTGCTGCTCGGCCAAGAATATGGAATATCTGTCTGTCCTAAACCATTCTGAAAATACTGTGTCAAAGAAAGCTTTAATAACACAATGTCCTGTTTAGGTTAAAGTCACGTTGACCAAAGACCTCGTTAAATTTCCTTAAATTCCATTTTTGTTTACGTGCACAAGATTATTTGAGGCTGTGTCGTATGTTTTTTTTTTCAGTACCACCCAGAGTTTCTTGTTTTGTAGCCTATTTTTCCTATTATCTATCACATCTGGAGTCCGTTATTATATTGTCAATTACCTCAAGATCACTTGTGCTATAAATTAATATAATCTCTGGTGTGGCATCTACAGTAATTGGATGCTATATTATTTTGACACAAAGGCATTTGTGTCAAAATAATATTTGTATTCTTTATCTACGGCATGACTATCTTATGATTTAACGTCACATTGTAACACTGCTCGCTGGTTGTTGCCTTCCTAGATTCCCCCACTTTACTTTCCACCAGCTTTTATGTCACATGCTGCAGTTTTCTTTCATCTTTGCTTTCGCTTGATTTATCACACTGCAGGTAGAAAACCTCGCATGTCTCTTCAGATATGATTTAATGCTGTTTATGGAGTCAAACATTTTGTATCTCTGCATATTTTCAAACAGTAAATGAGCTGACCCAGCAGGGACAAAGAGTATTGTCTGAAAATGACTCTATTTTAAATCTGCCTGCACTTGTGTTAAACGCTCTGCAGACATGTGAACCTTCTGTGTGCCGTGGTGGCTTTGTGAAATGAAGAGAGAGGGGGGAAAAAAATCTACTGCAAGTGTCAAAATTGAAAGTTTTCATCACTCTGCGAATGCATTTCCCACTCAAGGTTCGCAAAAGGTCGGCTTAAGTGCATCCAGGAGATTTGCTTTTAACATTTTTCCCGCTTATGCTCTTAAATATTCAAACCGCACTCTTGTAGTGGACAGAGTCAGCTGCAGTGCAATCCCCCTTGAAGCAACTTGATACATTGCTCAAGGGTACATCGGTGTACATGATGTCTAAATAATCTACTCCCGAATAAACAAGTTCGCGGCTGGATTAGCGCCTCCCGCTGAGTTTGAGGATTAAGCCGGCAAAGATGTCACTGGTCAGCGTCACGATTTTCACACCGAACTAGTGCGAGTTAATTTTCAGCAGCTCGACTCTACGCTGCAGATTAAAAGGGAGAAACGGTGCCCTCAAATAACCTAAAGTGCACATTTCTTGGAAGAAAGAATTCACCCTTTTTAGGAGCTGCCTGGTATTGTACTTTTTTTTTTTCATATCACTGAACAGAAGGTGCACAAACACTGCCTTCTTACAATTATGCATTACTAAATTGTTTTTTTTTTTACCAATTATGCTCTGCTTACAAATGTAATTGCTGTCTGGATTATGTTCAGAGGCAAAGTTTTTTTGGAACGAACACCGGGAGGCTGTCAGAGGGGATGGTGGGTGTTTAAGCTGTACGATTGCCAGCAGAGTTCAGTTTTCACATCCCATCTGTGGTTTGGCAACAAAGGAAACAAAAGCACTTTGATTAAGGCTCAGTTAAGATTGAGGTTTGGTTAAAATAACAATCAGCATGGTGTGTCTTAAGTCACTGTGGACATTTCTGCAGAAGATCACAGACGATGATCTTGCTATATTGGTATGACAAGGATATTTTCTCAAAATATTCATATTAAAGTACTCTATGTTCCTTTGCAGAATTATTTTTTCTGTAATAGTTTATTAGTTGTTAGTAAGTTTTGCTTTTTCTATTGTATTGATTGAAAGTTATAAAGATTATTAGACACGCTGTGTGTTAAAGTCTTAATTTAATTCACTATGTAACACAATAGAGTCGTATGGCTTGGGGGTCAATTAGCAGTCTATGAAAGGCTGCCAGTTAAGATCAGAGGCTGCTGGAACCATGGGCCACCTGTGGGCAGCATTGTTTTGCTTTGTTTTCTTGTGTTTTCTGTGTGTTCTTTGGTGTAGGTGAATAAACCTGGTTGGTCTGCATCTCCTCTGCATCTGCCTCAAGCATCCTTACTTTAATCCAGCTGCTACAGGCCATTCTAACACCTCTAAGTGAACCAATTTGGACAACACGTTAGAAATGGATACAAAATAACTAAAGATGCAGCTGGAAAGGATGAAAAAAAAATGTAAATGAAACAAAGTAGCCATGGCAGGTAAAACATTACGGTGACAGTCTGAACAACTGAAATGAGGTTTGAGCTGTTTGAATGTCACATGATCTGCTTCACGTTGCTACGGACACGGTGGCTGTAGCTCACGGTGTGGGATTTAGCTGCGTTTGAAGCAAAAGCATGTGATTATCTTGTACTACACACTGAGAGCTTCGCTTGATATCATTCCCTCATTTTCCACAGATTTGGAGGCATTTGCGTCTGAAGTCTTTAGTTGTTCTGTGGTGAAGCATTTCTATCCTGATGAGAGCGTTTTTTTTTTTCCAGAGTGGCGATGTCCCCGCGCATGGTTTGATGAGTTTGAAAACCATGCAAACAATGTGGAACGGTCTTTACTCTCCACAGAAGTCAAACCAGCTGAAAACCTCTGGGTGCCTTGTGTGTTAAACAAAGCACTCTTCACCACCATCATTAAAATACCAAATGACCAAATGAGAGAAAGTCTTTTGGAAGCATTGTCAGTCCTGTGGAGGCACATTGAAGCTATCCATTGCGAACCACCTTAGTAAGATGCCTTCTTTTCCCCTTTAATTTGTCACTTGTCTATATATGCAAATTAGTTGTGTGTACTTTTTTTTTAGGAGACATGGTTCTTTTGAACTTAGCTTGAGGTAAGACACTATAAAAAAAAGTCATGCTCAAGCAGCCCGTCTCTCATCCTTGATCCTCAGTCTCAGTGCAGTGTAATAAAGTCAGAACAATCTTCATTTTACTGTGATGAGCCTGAATAATTGAAACAGTAGTTATTTGTATCAATCTGGCCTCCGCTTTCTGAATATGACCCAAGGAAATGCGCTGTGACAGATAGCTCACATCTCTTGTTAACTGATAGCGTGGCGGAGCTGCATTTCAACATCAATAATACAGGTCTCCGAAGGCTCATTGGACTCATTAACTCTGATATTGGTATGTAATGGAAAACTGTGAGCAAAGTTTGCTGTCTCATTCTTTTTTAATGCCCTGCTGCAACACACTGGGCGGCGTGCACAAAAGTTTTCAAAGTCACTCGGAGATATGCAACAGTATGCAAGATGTTTTTGATTTAATATTATTCGGATGATGAAAATATAAACATAGAGAAAACACAGACTTTACTCAAGTTGTATATCAAATTGAAGATGACCACGGAGGTGAGGAGGTGAGAGCGGCACAAAATGATCTGCATCTGTTCCACCAATAGTACTTTCAGACATAAGCATCTACTCCAGAAATGTAATCCTTCTCTACTTTTTTAATCCAGTTTTTTTGATCCAATCCAGGTTTTTGAATTCATTATTTAGGTGTTGGTTGGACATATTACAGAAGAGAGCTGCAAGTCTAACCCACGAGAGCTCATTAAAGATGCGAGACTTGATGGTTTTTCACATTTCTTAACGATTTTCACTTGCTATTTGAGGGTGTTTAGATTCCTTGTGGGAGAAAATTACCGGTCATATATTTACTTTTAATCATCGTTTAAAATCAGCAGCATTTGTGAGTTGACTAATTGCATGAAATGCTTTGGGACAGAAAGGCCGAGAAGACAGCCAATGGTCTTACGGAAGTTGTCTTGGTCTACAAACATCTTCTCACTCATTCTCTTATTCATATTGATGGGAAAGCTGTGAAAATTTATGTCAGTTTTCTTTTTTCCCCCTTTGCCTGTTAAACAGTACTGTTTTCTTAAAGCAAAAATAATATCTACTTTGCAAGCATAGCTCCGGAGTGCACCCAGTGTGCATCATCGACCTAGAGTGCATTGTCCACAATGGAATGGTGGTCATTGTTGGCCATAATATGTATTAAACATGTAGCAACAAAACAATTCCCAGTTTTATCAGCATTACTGACATCCATGTACTTAATGATTTGTCTCTGCCCTCACATCTGTAGGATTTTATCTTTGTAGTGCCTCTTTTCTTCAAACTACTTTTAAGCCTGTTTACTGTGTAAAAAAAGTACCACTGAAAGACTTGTGTTGGTCTAAACACGATAATGGGCGGCTGGTTTAAAGGAAGAAAGGCTAAAGCAGACAGTGGATATTGAATTGAACTGAGAATGATGCAAAGCCCCTCTACTAGAGTGAAAGGAGAATAAAAATATGGAGCTGGAAATGGAAATGAGCATAAGAGGTCTGCGGTGAAATCCATAGACTATGGCATACTGCTGTGTAAATGTTGCCTTATTGACAAAAGGTTGGCGTGGAGTCGCATTTAAAAACAGTGGTCAGAACCTACAGGATTGATTTCCCTGCTAAAATGATCATACACTCAAAAACCTTCTGGGCCCATCTAATGATTATTTTATAACCAGCAAGCACAGTGTGTTACGATTATAGATGTGAAAATTTGCAATAAAGCGAGTTTCATCTGTTCTACGGTTTGATGTCTGCAGAGAAACGTTACTCTGCTCACTTGTTGGAGACAGATGAAGAACACACACCTACTGCTGCACACTGTGGAGCACATCTAAGCATTTAGTTCTCAGCGTTTGCCTGAATTCAAAGACTCTAAATGCGCAGAATAGCTACATGTGGATGATTATATATTTATCTCTACAACTTGGAGAAATACCATTTATCACACCTCAATTGCATTTCTATAAAATTTGCCAGACTTGCAAAACTCGGTTCATTAGACGTTAGACACCCTTGTGTTAAACCAAAGTTTAGATCACTGGTTTAACACAAGGCTGGTGGTGGCATCCCGTCTTTACAGCTGAGTCACTGTGTTGGATCTATATGTAATCATAAAACACATGCACGTCTGCACGGGCCGGTGCCAACACCTACCCGTTTTTGTAAGTACTTCCACTCTGACACGTTTGTCCAGGAGCAGGGTAGGTGTACCGCTGAAGCAGTTTGATGGGATTTTCACTCCTGTGACATTTGACCAGGCTGCAAGCATGTCTTTCTGCATCCTGACCTGAGCTGACAGGCCTGAAACAAAGAGAAAAAAACAGGCCATGAGGTCACAACCTTGGCTTTACGTTGTTGTTGTGGCACCAGAGTAAAGCCAGTGATGGGGAGACAAACCTGACAGAGGGTTTTGTAGCTGGAAAACGACCACTGTATAGATTACAAATTCTTTAAAGGAGCAGACTGAAATGTATTATATTATTAAATAAATACAGCGATATAAGTGAAATATATCTGTGCATAGAGGTTATATTTTTCATCACGATGCATGTCATTCTGACTGTAAACACGATAGCTCAAAAGATTTGGTTCACAAAGGTCTTCAAGGTCAACTTAATGATTTATTGGTAAAACATTAATGAAAAGCATTATTAGTAATGATGAGTCTTACAAGTGTGGTGTGCATTGTCAACATATTGAAAGTACCATATAAAATTTTAACTAATTTTAATTTTAAAACATTTGACCTCTGACCTCCCCTTCAAGGTCAATAGACTGAAGGTCAAAGTGGTAATAATGCTGTATAGAGGTATTTAAAATTATGTTTCTTACATTGTAGTTTGCATCCAAATATCATGTCACATTTGACATTTCACATCTGTCTTTCTTTCAAGTTGACCCCAAAATACATTATATGTTAAATAAACTAACTTTAAGATTAAGACAATGAAAATATATATTTTTACTTGTTTTATATACAAATTTATATTTATTACTGATGCTTATCGACATTAGATGCAGCTGAACAACTTTAGATCAGGCATGTCAAACTCGCGGGCCGCTTCCGGTCACGCCCCCTACTTCCGGCCGAGAATTGGCGTTAAAAATATGGTACAAATAGGCCCTTTAAGTTACTTTTTTGACATTCCACTTTCTCCTCCAGTTAAGATGGTTGAGCGGAATGTCAAAAAAGTAACTTAAAGGGCCTATTTGTACCATATTTTTAACGCCAATTCTCGACCGGAAGTAGGGGGCGTAGCCGGAAGCGGCCCGCGGCCCGCGAGTTTTGTCATACCTGCTTTAGATGCTCCTAGCCAAGTACAGCGGTCCGAGGAATCTTCCAGGTATTGTGATGCTATTTTTCAGAGAGCTGATTGGTCAGTGATTTCTTACCTGTTTATCAAATCTGGAACACAACCTGCTCCTGAGCAAGTTGGGTTTGCAGCATAAGTTACCATGGTGATATGACCCAGTGAGAAGTGAACCACTTTCATAGTACAGAAAACCCGGGGTTCATTCTGAAGTTACCGGGAAAAGATGAAGTAATTCCATGATTGTACAGGCCTCTGAATTCACCAACACACTCTGAACTGATGGCAGTGTTACCAATGGAAAAAAAGGCCTTTTGAAAAATGAAGCATTAACTCCACTGGAGAAAAACAAAAAGATCAGAGGTGTCATTTCACACAGCAAATGCCAGACTGTAGTTTTAATGAGTGTGGCATTTGTTTATCCATCATCTGCTACATAAAGCGATAAATAAACTGAAGTTTTTTGCAGGATTTGCATGGCTCACAGCCTCAGTGTCAGCACTATCCTGAAGTTTTCAGCTGTTTCTGCTGTGATGTTTCCTGTGCTTCTCTACCTGCAGGTTTGTGTGTTAAATCTACAATATGTTTGACCTCCTTAGTTTTTTTGTTTATACCAGAGAGTTATACTATGAAGACCAACATATTCGGGCTTTCTTTGCATTAGCTGGCTCTGAAACCCCAGTCAGAGATAACATGATGGTGAATGATGGTGGTCAGTTTTCTGTGTTAATCGGCTTCAGGGGCTGTAAAAGAAGGAGATTTTGATGCATCATTTGACTGTACAGTGGATTTTTAAACCAAACCCAGTTATGTATTCATATACATTGCTCTGGTGACCTAAAGGTGAAACAGTATCTGAAAGCTCTGCTTGTTGAGCTCACCATGCCTTGCTCATCAGTTTGATTTTGTAGTACATCCCTCAGCTTTCAAAGCTTGCTTTTGTTAGGTTAAGCCTCTGGTGTCTGCATTTGGACCCCCACTTCAGTGAATTCATAAGACTTGGCTAAACAAATTCCAACGGTTTTCTCACATTGCAATATTTTTTTTTTCCACCCAACATTGGCAAAAATGTTTTCTCTGTTTGCTCGTGTTTGCCTTTGCTTGTGTTTTCCAAAGCTGCCGTGTGCTCGGCTCCGAGGGCATCCGTGTTAACAGACTCGATTTTTTTCACGTTATTTGATTTACAATTTTAATTACGTTCCCAAAATTAAATAGGATTGGTCTGGTTTGTATTTAAAATGATCCCCTCACATCTTTATTATTCTCTCGTAAATGTACTGGAATAGAAAGTCCATATTTGTAAATTTAAAATGCAATAAATCTGTGCTGTGCTGATGAAAGTGTCTGGAAAGCATTTCCCCGTTTGGCTACATTAATGTGACAGACTGATATTAATTCCTCTCATTTCCTCTCATTTGACCATGGGCATTCATTTTCAGAGACATCTTGTGTGTTAATTAAGATATTTAGTTGAACACAGCTACCTCGTGCAAGCCCAGTATCTGTTGATGAATGCATTTTCCAGGTATTGACTCCTAATAACACCCTGGATCTGGATGATAATGAGTAAAAATTGACTTTGGCACATATTGATCTCAGAGGCTTCACAATCGCAGACTCTTGAAACGCTTGTGAGGGCGAGAAACTGATAGAGGAGCCATTTAAGCCCTGATACACTTTTTTTTTCTCTAATCAATAGAATTTAATTTGCGAACCAGTTGTTGGCACAGTTTATTCCATCATGAAAATAACATGACAAAATCCATCTCTGCGAATGAAGGTCCTCGGGCATGTTTGTTTGTAAAAACTGCGAGGAGCAAACAGAAAGCAGAATATTCTTAAAAACACCCAAATGCGAAAACATAGTGGGTGGTATAAAGTCGCAGATTACTGCTAGCAGGGAAATAAAGTTCTTATTTATTCAAGAGCAGTTTTAACTGTCTGAAGCTTTTCATTTCTAATGGTAATCTGCACTATGAATTAAACAAGCAGTACTGCAGGGGACAAGACTCAATAAATATGCAGAAATGTCCCCAGGCTACTACTATTTTTCTCTTTGCTTGGGTTTTAAGACAAATACAGAGTCACTTTAAAATTACTGACAAGACAAGCGCTTTCATATATGTTGATACAGTGTTCAGTCAACCCAGAAAGGGCATCCTTTCGTGACTAATGTGCAAAGGTCAACCTTAAAAGAGACTGATTATGCTTATCACCAGATCCAGATGTTTATTCTTGCACTCTTTGCATGATGAGCAGCTGAAAAACAAACAAACAAATAAAATAAAATCCTTCTTTATCTCACGTTGGGTGTTGGTGAAGCGTCTCACACCATCCACGGTCTGAAACAAGCTCTTTTAGCTCTTCTCCCGTTAAATTAACTTTCTTCTGATTTATTGATCCCATCAAATAGAAGGTTTGAACAGCAAATTGGTGGGCTATCTGGGGCCACAGCCATATAGCACTTACAGTATTTATCTCTTACTGCAATAGACATCATAGATCTCTATCTGTGTGTTCGTCTGTTCCTCTGCCTGCCACCTCGTCCTCCAAACAAACCCGGCCCTTGAAGGTTCTTATCTATGTCAGATACTATGACATCAACATGGTGCCTAGCAACCACCCATCAGCAGGCTAAAATTACCTGTTTTTAACATTTAGTATCTGTAACACCTTGTATGATTTACATTTTTTTAGGTTTAGTGAAGTTTCATAATTCCATCCATCCATCCATCCATCCATCCATCCATCCATCCATCCATCCATCCATCCATCCATCCATCCATCCATCCATCCATCCATCCATGTTGCAGGTCTTTGATCTTGGAGGATGAGAAAAACAGAAATGTTAACCTGGTGATGGTACCAAAAGTCAGAGCATTACTAATGTTATTACAGGTGATCCTGAGGGTGAAATAAATGTCTGCTGCAAATATCACAGGAGTCCAATTGTTGAGACACTCAAAACCACAAATGTTAACCTCGGGGTGGTGTTAGAGGAAAAGTCAGAGGATCAGGAAATTCAATAGCATTCAACTGCCGGCCACCTGTTTCATGACAATCCTTCCAGAGATGCAGGGTTTCAGTGTGGGCAGGCTGGCAGATGGATAAAAAAATGTTCTGTTCAGTTAAGAGAAATCTGAAAATACTGATCTCATAAAATGTTTCCATAGATAAAGTTGTTTTGTTCTTTCAATTAAGAGGATGGAAGGTTAAAAAAAAAAATCTGTTCAAGCTGCTGCTCATTAAGAGGTTTTTAATTTACCTTAGCTTTAAACCTGTAGGAGTGAGGTTTCCATTTGTGCATACATGTAGATTAATCATCAGCCATTATCCTCAGACACTTAAGAGCGATTTATAATGCAAGAGTTTCCTAAAAGGAAAACACGCATGCATGCTGACTACCCGGTGGAAAGCCTATTGAAGCACTAGAGCTTAATAAGTGGAGCATTATTCTGTGTTTCAGCTGTGGACGATTGACAGTAAGGTGGACTGTGTGGTCTGCTGAACCTCAGTTGTTTTTGGTTGATGGAGCCAGTGGAGCGAACAGGAGCTTTAAGTCTGCCTGGCCATCAATCTGACAATACACATCAAAGGCTGCATGAATAATTGCCTAATGTGGGAGAACCACGCTGCTGGCAAACGCGCCGTCTTTCAGACAGGATCGAGCGTTTTCTGTCTTCACCGCCGTCCCTAAATGATCACAAAATGCTTCTCTCATTCACATTTAAGAGTTGATTTTCTCTGGGAATAATGCTGACAGTGTGATTATTTTACTTGTCAGAGGCCAAGTGTATCATTGGATAGATTAGAGACAGCCGTTGGGATCTTTGTGCTCTGTGCACATTGCCACGACCTGGTGTTTTTAAGAGTATTCTGATCACACTGTAGTTCTCTGTAATCCTCATCACCGGTGGATGTCTTCAGAAAGTCTGCCACTATAATGAATAATCCATTATTTTCTCCTGTAGATCCAAAACAACTGCCGGTTGTTTGACTAACCCGCTAATCTGAGTTCGCTCTCCGAAGTCGGCAAATACAACCTCTGGGTCGTTGCGTGTCACAGCATGGAAGTCTCGGCTTGCGCATCCAGTGCCAGAAACAACTCAAGGGGCAGGCAGGCAGGCAGGCATTGTGCCAGGACAGGCTTTTGTATATTTCCTAGTCTCGATTTTTGTATTATTCACACCGTGCTATTTTAATTAATTTCCGTAGTTGCTTTCAAAAAAGTGTCTGGTGAAGTAAAATATCCTCTCTCAGCAGAGAGCATTTGAACATTAATTTAACACCACAGTGTTACTTGCAAGAAAACCCATTATTTTAATTATTTTGTGAGTTTTCAGCGCACAAAGGAGCTTGTAGATCTTTTATTGGACTGTAATGTATTTATTAGTCGCAGCAACCATACTCTGGGCTGACGGCACAGTGAACCCGAGCAGCAACCACTCGGCCTGAAAAATAAATCCGGTGATGCCACTAGAGGCGAGCTCCAAGAATGAGACAGTCTCATAGATTGCTCAGTTAAAATGTCTCAGGAACATTAGATAGCATGTTTACACAATTTCTACCCATCCATCGCTCCCTGTCTGCTAGGTTTCACTTCCTCTAACCCACGTGACTGAATTGTGAGTGCCCTTTTTAATGGAATTATTTGACAAATAAAAATAACTTGCTGTGTGGGACAGATCATTCAAGAAGTCTGTGCTTCAGTTTGGATGAGCAGAAAATATGTATCTGTTATGGTGTCTGTGGTAATGCAGCTTCACTGCTCCTTGACACGGCGCTGATTAATTGGACTATCAGGATAAAACTCTTTACAAAGATTTTGCATGATTCTTTGCTCTGAGGACATCAGCATGATACCGAATTGATTGTGCACTGATTCACTGAGTTTTGCAGATGCATGTCTGCATGTTGTCGTTGTTCACCGGGGCTTAAGGGACAGTGTCAAAAATATGTGAAACAAACTGTAAAATGGGTTACTCTTGTTGATGTTTGTGCTGCTGATCCTGTAGCTCTGTGGTGATTATTTAACAGAAATTGATTAAAAAAAAAAAATTATTTTAAATTTTCCCTTTCTCCTTTTTTTTT
>VOQJ01045127.1:0-19170 GCA_015052665.1 Apistogramma diplotaenia | reverse complement strand
CATCCACCTCCACCTTCAGATGTTATACTACTGAACACGGACCATATCAAACCCAACAGAATACACCTCCACCTTCACATCCACCTTCACATCCACCTTCACGTCCACCTTCACCTCCACCTTCACAACCACCTTCACCTTCACCTCCACCTTCACATCCACCTCCACCTTCACCACCACCTTCACCTTCACCTCCACCTCCACCTTCACCTTCACGTCCACCTTCACCTCCACCTCAGCCCACTGCACTGTTTTTGTAAATAAACCATTTATTGCCATTTGTGTGTGTACATGTTTGTGTGTGCGTGTGTGTGTCCAGTGTAAACTGAAGTAACAAAACCATCTCAGCCCCTTTAAGAGAAAATACGGCAGACCCACAAAGATGAAACATCATAATCATCACTGGCATGCACACTGAACCATGCAGCACCTGCAGCACCTGCAGCACCTGCAGCACCTGCAGCACCTGCAGCACCTGCAGCTGTGTCCTCATTCATTCCTCTGGAATAAAACAAAACATGAAAACAAAGAAACAGAAAGATGGAAGGTTGTGATCTGACCAGTCTCACCGCTGCAGCCAAATCTGCATTCATGTGTCACAGGCAGTCATGAAAGGAACAAACCACCAGCCATATTCAGTCAAAATGATTATTTGTAGCGGATGTGATGAAATATCTCAAACTGAGTCACCTAAGCAAAGCGGCCTATCACTTCACCTTAAATGAACAACAGTGCAGAAATGCTAAAAAGACTGATTCCAAAAAAGCAAGTCAGTCTCATAGCTCGTCCATGAGCTCTGGCCTTTGACTGCTCAGTGCTTCAGTCGCTCGGCTTTTAGTAGTAATCTGTTATCAGCCGTTGTTAATGTCGTGTTCTTCTTCTTTGTGTGCATTTTTTGATGAAATCCTCAGTGACAAAGTCTCAGTGAAACAATGCAGTTTTGTTACAGTGGAGACAGTGTCACATACAAATGCTCGACACATTTGGGAGCAGACAGCTGAGCCGTCTTGCTCTCTGAGTCTCGGTTTACACTTGTTTAGATAGCATACAGATCATTCCCATATATGGTTTCTATAGTTTTGCTGGCTCTGTAGGCAACACCCATTGATATGTAAACCTTTATCCTTACTTGGCTATAACAGGAAGATTCATACACCCCTTAGAGTAGGCCTCAGTCTTCTGAGCTGATGTAAACCATCTACATATATCCTTGTTTGGTATACAGACTAAGAAGATTCTTCACTTAGGTTCACAACAGCACAAAACATGTAGAATGTCAGACTCCACACTAGCGAGCTTGGTTAGCTTGGTATGGTGCACCTCACAGAGAGCTGCTAATTGATAACAACTAGAACGTCACTCCACACAACTCTTAAAGCATTAAACCAGAAGCCCCGACACTGCAGGGAGCTCCGGCTTTGCTCATTTGAGCAAAGGTGATAGCAGAGCGCTACCTCCCCGATGCTGGGGCACTTTACCAGGACCCACGTGGAGGAGCTAAAATGAAACGAAAACAAAAAGCGAAATGAAACAGCGGCAGCCGGGTCTGAATCGGAACGGGCAGCCAGTCTGCAGGAGCGATCTGCTGCTGTTGCCAAACTAAGCCTTTGAGCTTTGGGGGGTCAGCTTCATTAGCTGCACCATCTCTGGTAACACTTTGTACACAGGATACATTTACAGGGTTAGCTTAACTGAGCTCTTTATCACTATTTGATTAATCAGGCCTGCAAGGCTCTGCGCGAATTTGGACGACTCCGCATTGAGCTGCTGCATCAGAGTCAAAGTTTCACAGGACAAATTACTAATCGATTAATGTTCGCTGTAGTGCACGTCAGGACTTATGTTTATTTCACTGTTTCTGGTAGACAGCTCTCGGTCAGACGCAGAGATCACTCTTAACAGAACCACTGATGGAGATTCAGACAGAGGTCTTTCAGAAGATGAGAGTCAAGTGAGGCTGACAGGAGAGGTTGAGAACCCATATGAGGATGACTAAGATGTAGGGCCAGATGTAGTGGACAAAGGCACAGGGCTAGCTGAAGTGGACCATCATCATATCTTTGTGTACATGGCATGCCTTGGATATCCGAGAATCCAAATGGGCTGGGAGTCGCTGTTATAGCCGATTCCGTGACCCTGGAAACAAGATCAGATCTTTGCTGAAAGTGGTCAATGATCTAGCTGTGCCAGACAATGAAAGAAGTGGATCCCTGTGGAAAGTCAGTTCTAAAGTCCTCCGAGGTTGCCTTGACCCAGCTCGACCGAGCTAGGTCAACAAAGGTCTGTTGTTCACCGGCTGTTGTTCAGTTCGTGCTTGGGAAATCGAATCCAACGGGATTAAAGGTGTTTGTTCTTACAAGTCCAGGTGGCTTAGTACTGGATTTTGAAACTTGCATGAGAAAGAACACCTTCACTCAAGTCCAACAGATGGGCACTAGTGGAAATGCAGTCCTGCGTTTGACTGGGAGACTGACCAGAGGACCACTGGTCTACTCTGATAGTTTCCCACCATCAGGCTTCTAGATGCACTTCAAGAAAGGAGCCTGTCTGATCACAGATGGACAACAAGCCTGTTATCATCAGTGGCTCATGGAGTGGAGCCCCAGGACACCTGTGCCAGATGGTGAAAGAAATGGACAGAGGTGAATCCAAGTCACATGGAGGAGTTAATGTGTCATCCCATTGAAGTGCCAAGTGTTCCTCTGTGTCTCCGAAACATCCCAGTGCTTCATAAACGAATGGGCCAATCAGTCGTTCCTGGCCTGCAGTGAGTGTCACTTCCACCTCTTCAATAAAGAGTTCTTTTACTCTTTATTGTGTTACAGCAACACCTTTACGACTCTGCCACCGTCAGACTAAAGTTCAGTAAGACATATCCAACATACCTCGCTGGCTGAGCCTTAGAAATGAGGTCCTTACAAATAATTTTCAGCACTCAAACTCTGCTAACTTAAATTGGCCCTTCCTGCTGCCACTTCTTTCATGGCTCATGCATCGCAGGGGGGTGCATCTCTTTTAGTTCCTACCAAGACATTTACAAAACAAATGTCCTAATGACACAAAAATCTATGCATAAATCAAAATAAAATACATAAACTGAAACGAAGGCAGTAGAAGCTAGTGAAAGTTGAGCCAAGCGATGTTTTTATGTTCTGAAATCCTGCTCACAGTGATTTCAGTGGAGCTTTCAGTTTTCACAATAAGAATTTGATTAATGTTTCACACTCTGGAGTGCACATGTTGTAATATTTAAATAAAATTAGTTAAAGCCATAATAATTTTGCAACATGTGTTTTACACAAAGCTCGATTTTTATGAAAAACCTTTTTTTCGTGGGTCTCATGGAGGACAAAGAGAGCCATGACAGGTTTTATTAAATGTTAATAAATATCAGTGGTCACATGATCTACGCCTTAATCACACCAAGTAAAACTTTGGCAAACATCAGAAAGTGCCACCACTCCGGGAACGGCCACTTTTGGGTCCCGCCTCTGCTGCAGCCCAGATGAAGGGGGAAGTGTACCACACACAACAGATGTGTCTGTAATACAGGTGAATTTTAATCGAGCTCACCTGTGGAAGCTACAGTATGAGAGGTGACTGCTGTTTCGAGTCTGTGCTAAGAGCCTGACTGATCTCAAAAACAGGCTCCAAGTATAAAAGTGTGTATGAAGTTTGTTCCAGTCATATCTGAGGTTTGACTGTTGTGGCAGCAGCCAATATTTGGTTTTCTGGTTGATGGACATGCAGGCCAAGACATGCTGTCCCAGTGACTGGTCATGCTTCACTACAGCAGAGAGCTCGAAGAGACAGAAAGCCAAAGTTGGTGTTTCTGTGGCAGTTTACCAGCTTGAAACCAAAGTCTGCTAAAACATGACCAGTAACCAGATGGAAACCTGAGAGCTTCTGCTATGAAACATCTTGCACCTCGTCCACAGATCCACATGCAGACGCCACTTCATAAAGATCAGTTTGTAATCAATAATGTGCTCACAAAGAGGAATCAGGACATGTCTCTTCTTCTATCCTGCTCATGTCGGAGTCCATCGGGGCGTTCGGAGGCCACATGTCTGCTTCTCTGCCGTTATACAAAGTGACTTGCACTTCAAGTCTGCACCAAGTGAGAAATGGAGACAATCCCAATTTCATACGGAGGAAATATGGAAGGAAGCACATATTTGACTTCTTATTGATTGATTAGATATTTTTTAACTGAACACAGCTGTTTGTGTTTTGACTTCAGTTCACATTAAACTGGTGCATTGAACAGATTTATTTTACTAATTGTGATAAAAATGATTCTCATCAGTATAAGAGTAAAGATTTTGATACGATAAAATGTTATCGAATTATTCCAAAAAACGATCATCCTCATCATCCTCAGTGCCCGCCGCAGTCTGACCTCTGACCTGCAGCCACTGAGCAGCTGGGGTTCATGACCTTTGCTTTTTCATCCCAACATTTGCTTTATCCTGCAGAGACGCACACATTGATACTCTTTAAGATCGTGGCAAAGTAAACTGTAAATCACTGTCACTGCGAGAACACGGAGAGGGAAGAAGTGTAAATGAGGAAAACCTCTGCTCATGCTGAACTTAAGCTGCATGCAGGCGGATAAATGAGCCTCCTGCACCTCCTGCCATCAGAGAACAAATCCCTATGGCAGCCACCCATTCTGCTCATCCATCCGCCAACATGACATCACAGAACTGAACTCTCCTGTGATTGGCTGGCTGGGTCTCTTACCGGTCTCTGAGGTCCAGTGGGCTCAGACTCTCTCCTGCGGGGTCGCCCTGATGGCAGAGAGTGACAGGGAGACTGTGCTGGGCTGCCACCACTTTTCCTTGATGCCTCCTCCTCTGTTAGCGTTAGCATCCCCCGGCTGGTCTCCCGGGTGTGAGTCTTTGGACGAACCACTGGCTCCCCCCCTGCTGGGGAAAATTCACCAACATTTTAAATAAACATTCATCTCTAATATCAGTTTCATTTAAGAAAAGCTGAGGAATGCAATATTGGACACTTAATGTGAGAAACAATTTATCAAACTGCATGTGATACTTATGATGTCATATTAGAATGTAGTATTACAGGAATACCAAATAATATTAAGTATAGCAATAGATCCAGAATTACAACACAGGACCTGAGACCTCAGCCCCCCCCCCGGCAAAGAAAAGTGTGTATTTCCTGAACAATGCTGCAATCAAAACAGTCGTGTGAGTGCTTTAGTCACACGCAGACTGTCACAGCCGCACAGTTCACATGGAAGCTGCCAGTACTCGTTTACCATCCATCCTCTACCGCTCTGCATTCACACCTGTGGGTGTGACCACTTAACCTGACCCCAGGAAGAGCATGTCTGTGGACTGTGGGAGGAAACCCACGCAGACACGGGGAGAACATGCAGACCCCACACAGAGGGAGGCCCGGGCCAAGGTGGAATCGAACCCAGGACCTCCAGATGTGCCGTGCCGACAAAAAACATTCACCTTCAAAGTAAAAGTTGTGCCTTATGGCTGAAAATAACATGAAAATAACAGTTTACCTAGCGACAGCAAGCAACTGCCTGCAACTAGCCAACCGGTCAGGTAATGCACATTTTCCCTACTGAGCAGTTGTTGCCCTCCTGTAGGCCCACCACTGGCAGGAGGCACTGACCCGGTGCACCTAAATGTTTAGTGAGGGTGTGCTGGGAACGCCTGGTCCTGTTGGCTTCATCAGGAGTGGCCTCCAGCTCGCAGTGGAATGGTTCACACCCAAGTGGTTCGGGCATCTGATCAGGATGCCTCCTGGGGGCCTCTTGGGTGAGGTGTTCTGGGCATGTCCGACAGGGACGAGGCCCCGGGGCAGACCCAGGACACACTGGAGAGATTATATCTCTCGGCTGGCCTGGGAACGCCTTGGACTCCTCCAGGATGAGATGGAGGAGGTAGCTGGGGAGAGGGAGGTCTGGGCTTCTCTGCTTAGGCTGCTGCCACCGCGACCCGGCCCCTGGCTAATCATAGCCAGCTGATGATTCTGTTGTTGGTGATTTTATAACATTGGATGAAGGAATCTCTACATGGCAAGTTAAAAAGAAACCAAAATCATGACCCTGGAGTTTGGAAGTTAGCTGACAGTATCCACCTTGGAAATATTAATAGGAGCAAAGAAGGCTTAGGCTCAGATTCCTAAACCCAGCAAAAGTAATTTCAATTCAATTCAATTTTATTTATACAGCGCCAAATCACAACAGACAGTCGCCTCAAGGCGCTTTTTATTATAAGGTTACAATCCTACAAGACCTTAAAATAAGTACCTGCCAAAGGCCATTCCACCGTCAATCCAAAGTTTCCCCGGCATCCATCACGTTCAGCTAACTAGTTCATAACCACGTAATAATGTGCGATCCTGAAATATGTAAATCAATCAGACATTGACAGTGGTATGCAGCATTAATCCCAGCCAGCAGGCCTCTTCAGTGGCTTGATTAGCCGTCTGTTTCAGAAGTTCCAATAAATATTAATATAGAGTGGACTCCACTTTGACGTCACCACTACCACAGGAACAGGGCTGCCAGGTAACAACCAGACTCACGGAAGATCAACCGGGTACAGGCCTTCTGGCAGTCTGCACTGATTAAGTTTTACTTTTTTGAATCCAAATCATTTCAGTTTTCCAAATAAATCTTTTTTTCATTTCAGAATCTCTTACCACCAGCCCTGAGCCGCCTCCGCTCTTCCTGCTCCTCCAGAGGGCGGAGCTCCTCAGGCTCCTCATCAGTAGTTCCTGACGTGGTTGGAAGAAAGTCCCGCAGTTCTGCCTCTTTGTCAATGATCACCCACTCTTTGCTATCAAAGTCCTCCTCCTCTGCCAGCGGTACAGAACGGATAAAGGCATTGCTGTGCGCCTCCTGGTCGACGGATGCCACGGACAATTCCTGACGGCCACTGACTTGACGTTCGCCACGGCAACCGGGATCGACAGACAACATCTGAGCTGGCTGGGAGGAGTAGACGTGACGAGAAGGAGAGCCGAGGATGTCCATCCTAGACCTGCTGGTGACAAAGAAGAAGGTGTACGGGATAGAAGGATGTGGGAATGTGTCTCAACTGCAACTTGGCATGCTGGTGAAAACACTGTCTTAGCTGTTAGCTTAACTCATTTTAAATTGAAGAAAGGCCAAAACAATTCTAAATTCAGCCAGGCTCGGTCTCGGTGGTTTCCAAAAGAAATCTTAAGTCGTCTAAGGAAACTGGCGCAGAGACTGAAATCCATTATAAATGTTACACTATAAACCAGTTCAGATGGGTCCAATTCACATCAACAAAGAAACCTTTAAGTCGAGTTTCACATTATTAAATTTAGGGCTTTGGGGTATATCCAAACGAATTCTCAATCAAAATGAAGCAAAATCTCAGAGTCAAATCCAGGTCATCAGAAATCTAGTTGAGAAAAACTACAAGACTTTCAGATGACGTTAAAGTTGAACCTCTTTGAACTTCTAGCTGCCTCATGTACCTCTGTGGTTCGTGTGTCTAAAACAAGCAGTGCTTTAGAGCAAAGGCCTCAGATAAATGTTTGCTATTGAAACAACAAAATGAAATGCTCTCCTGACCTAAAACCACCTCCAGCGTTTTCTGTACTTTAATGTCACCTCTGTCCGTAGCCATCAGGCCGGCCCTCAGCTGCAGACAGACGGTCTGATTCTGGGCTGTTGACCCGCCGATATCGTAAAGACCGTCCTGGATCTATCGGTGACTCTGGTGCCCCGCCTCGACCAGGGGACACTGGACAGGCCCCTCGACCCGCCTCCTCCTCCTGAGCCCCCTGACGCATGACAAAAAGTGAGCACGAATTTAAACACTCTCAAATAACGTCCTCTGAGATCTAAGCGAGCATCGGTAACAACCCCAACCCTGGTCCCGAAGCAAAAAAACATTTTTTTAAGGAAAACGTGAATCAATTTTGATGTCAGTTAGAACGAGTCTTTTCTTTGAACACCAAAAAAAGAACAATGACATTTCCAGGTGAGGTTCGAGTAGTCCGCAATGGTGATTAGAAGTCATCTAAAAGAGTTTTACAGCACCAAAGTTTGGACGCACTCACCCATTCGTGCTGTAAATTTAAAGACTGTTTAAGTATGGATCTTAAAAATGATCCAGTACTCATGTTTAGGGAAACTCAAGGTAAACACCTGGAAGTCTGTGGAATTCTGGATTATTCCTTTGCTTATGTTTCTTGTGAAACAAGTTCAGGCCAAATCAGAACGATTGTGTAGAAGCAACTCTAGCAGAAATAACTTGGAATAATGTTTTTTTTCAGTGGCTTTATCATTCATCGATGCTGCTGTTGAAGGATTTTGGCCCACTCTTTTTTTAATATAACATTGGTTCACTTCACTGAGGTTTGTGGGCCTTCATTTATGCGCAGCACTCTTAAAGTTCCTTGATCCTTTTCAGCCATTCTGTTGTGGATTAGCTCGCGTTCTTGCAGTCATCGCGATATTGCATCTGCTAATCTGGGCCAAGCTTTACCTGCCAGACAGACGGCCTCACATTCGTCTCTAGAGTACTTTGGTGTACTGTGGCTGCAAAACAACCCCTCGACCACCGTACTTGACACTTAGCATGAGTGTGTTTGCACTAATATGCTGTTTGGTCTTGTGTGTTCCAGAAGTCTTTGCAAACCTAAGCTGTGCTGCCGTGTTCTTTTCCATCTGAACTTTAACATGCTAACTGAGGCCTGCAGACTCTCAGACGTACATCTTGGGTTTTTTGCACTTTCGCTGAGCACTGCATGTGAGGCCTTGGGGTGAAAACAATGGAACATCCACTGCTGAGATTATGACATTGTGCTAACTCAACCTGAATGCTCCAGACCAACAACCTGCTAAGGCGTCTGCATTTAGAGAGGCACACTCAACAGTATCTGGCTGCTCCTACTTTGATTAGAAGCAGTGAGGGTACACTTAGCAGTCGAGCTAACCTGAACCCTAGCCTCCCGCTTCCAGAAATAGGTTAGCTATCTTGCTCTTTAAAAGGCTAATAATGTTTAAACTTTGAGTCATTGTGTTTTTCCATTACGTCACCAATGAAATGCTAAATGTTTCATGATTACAAAATACATTCAAAATGGCTGCATTTGTGGTATTTGTAAATGTGGCACAGCTTTGCCACCACCTATACTTGTAACATCTCCCCTCAGTTCGGACCTTGGTCAGACTGATCCTGAGTCTATTGCGGTTGAAATCGGTGTCATCCCAGCCTTCTCCCTGCTCTCCGGGGGGCTGGACACCCGTCTCCCCGGAGGGTCGGCTCGGTGGTGCCGGAGGGGCATTTTCCTGATCACTGAGATGTTCGTCCTGCAAAACATCGTCAGTGTTCTCCCTCTGAAGGTCGCCAGGAACTGGTGTCACGATGGCTCTGTGAACATATGAGAACTCCTCACACAGGTGCTGATATTTCAGAAACATTTCTGAGTCTTTTTTGTCTCAATGTGTTTTTGATGGTAAATTCAGTCTGAGAGTAAACCAAGCATCACACATGAGTCCACATGTACGAGCACGGGCTTCATTATGGACCTGCCTTCGAGTCGCTGTTAGAACAATGGCAGTTTTTGGCACTTCTCCATTGGCTGTATTTTGCAGGAGGTTGCAACTTGCTCTTACCCCACCATGGCTGCGGTAGGTCGGGTGTTGTGCTGTGGTTGGGTGGAGGCACTGGTTGACAGCGTGACATCACTTCCTCCCTTTTCCCAATCAAAGGGTTCATTCTCTGTGATGATTCGCTCCTTCATGCTGTTCTCAAACACCGACATCAGCAGCTGGAAAAAAGCGATGAACTGATGAATGTGAACTAAAGTCTCAGCCTCAGACTGACTGCTGCTTTGGATTTCTGTCACGTGTACCTGGTAATCTGGTTTGGTGTAGTAGTCCAGGGCCAGGACGTGGTCCAGGAAGATATTAAACTCTGAAGGCATGTGTTTGAGCAGCAGCCGATGGTCATAACGCTCCTTAATTTGACCAACTTGTTCCTGGAGAAAAAAATGGAAGGAAAAGGTCTCATTGGTCATCTGAATAGATGAAGTCATTCTGTCTAACAGGCCAACATAAGCAAACTACCAGACAGTCAAAATCTTATTAGCTAATCAAACCTGATCAAATTGGACAGATTTGTGATAATGATGCATAGACTTTTTAAATAAGAGTAAACACGAATATATGATTCAAGTACGAGCAACGGTGGAGGTGTGGAGATGGAGGTATTTATTCTTATATTTGTGGTTTTACTGATGAAAACAAGAAAGCTTCTCACCTTATCCTTGATCTTCCTCCAAGGCAGCTGTCCAACAGCGAACTCCACCAACATGTAAAATAAGGACCAAAGGTCATCATGGCGACCCATTTCCTGCAGGAGCACCAGAGCAGCACTGTTAGGACATCGTTCTTTCCATCCAAGTACAAGTCTACACTGAACTTTCAACAAATCTGCACATGTGGATTAAAATGTTCTGAGCTGAAGAGCAGCTTAAGGATGAAACCATAGTGCCTGTTTAAGAAGGCTGTGGTGACCCCACTCATTAAGAAAGCTGGCCTGGACTCCTCTCAGCTTTCCAATTTCTCTAAGCTCCCTTTCAGAGAATTAGAGAATTTAGAGACACCCTGGAGGATTTCCAATCTGGTTTGAAAGCCCGCCACAGTACGGAGTCTGCACTGTTTTTAATGACATTCTCTTAGCCACAGATGCCAGTCACTGTGATGCGTTGGTCCTGTTGGACCTAACAGCAGCCTGGGATACTGTGGACAGATCCTCCTGTCTCGGCTGGATCAGTGGGTGGGCATCAAGAGTGTGGTTTAGATCCTTTTCATCAGAGAGGTTTTCGTGTTCGTATTGGAGCTGCTGAGTCTTGTGCAGCACCCCTTACATGTGGGGGGCCACAAGGCTCCATTCTCGGTCCTCTTCTTTTCACTCTCTATCTACTCCTTATAGGATCGATTCTCAGAAGACATGACATCGCATTCCATCTTTATGCTGATGACTGTCAGATTTATGTGCCTCTGAAGCAGCAAAATGCTCTGCTAACCATCTCCTCGAGTGCATTGGAGAGATCAAGGCATGGCTGTCTGTCAACTTTTTACACCTACATGATAAAAAGACTGAGGTCTTGTTGCTCCGGCCCAGTGACACCTCTAACGTGACCATTGACCTGCATCCTTTTACCCAACATCTGACTAAGACAGCGACAAGTTTAGGTGTGAAGCTGGACAACAATCTTAAACTTGATGTGCAACTTAGGTCAGTAGTCAAGTCCAGCTTTGATCAGCTGAGGCAGCCAAAGTGAAACCGTTTCTTACATCACTTTGAGATCTTAATCCATGCTTTATCACAACTCACTTAGACTGTTGCAATGCACTTCATGTTGGGCTTCAGATGGTTCAGATGCTGCTGCTTTTAGTTGGGGTCAGAAAACTTGAGCACATTTCTCCGATCTTGGCCTCACTTCATTGGCTCCCAGTTTGTTTTAGGATTGATTTTAAAATCCTTTTATTTGTTTTTAAATGTCTTCACGGCCTCGTCCCGTCATATCTGTCTGATCTGCTCCACCTGTACGTTCCTGCTCGGTCACTCAGGTCAGCTGATCGGGCACTGCTGGCTGTCCCAAAGACTTTTAGTTTTAGTTACATTTAGTTGTGTACAGCACTTTGGCCAATGACATTTGATTTTAAAGTGCTTTATAAATAAAGTTGAGTTGAGTTGACAAAACCAGACTGAGAACCTGTCCCAGTTTCCATCTCTCCTGCCCACGTCTCAGCCGATATCAGCAGTGCAGCCTTCATTTACATGCTTGGTGTATTTTAACATTTCACTTCGTCATGTTATCTCTTATCAATAAAAGGGGAAGGTGAAGTTGGTAGCTCCTGCCTCACAAATCCACGCCCCCCCGGCTCGGACCAAACAGACTGACCTTGTTTTTGTGAGCGTTGACTGAAGCATAGCGGACCGTCCCTCTAAAGCCCGCCACAGTCCTCGGCTGAAAAGAAGATACACCAAAGTTAGCCAGCAGCTGCACCAACAAGCATCCAGTTCCTTCACACACCTCGTTAACGGCTACACACACTTAATACACTGACTGCATTTTTAAAATAGCTGTTAAGATGAGAATTTTTCTTGTGAGAAATGTTTTCTCATAGCTGAGAGTTTCACATCTGCCATTAAAGTTCAGCTTTTATAGGACGTTTGATCTCGTAAAAGTAGTTGATCACTGAGCACCCGGTGAGTTGGGTGTGGCTTCCACTGCAATTTAATTTGGTGCATAAACGTGGCACAAAAAGTAATGAAATTTGTTGTAGCGATGCATCTCAGAAAACACCTGATGCTGTTGTGAAGCCTGGTTATTTCACGCGGGTCGTGCTCATGAAAAATCTTCTCTGTCAACACCAAACAGCTTGTTCTGCTGCTGACTGCTGATTGGAGCTTCTGGTACCTGGGAGCTGACAGTCAGGCTTGCATCATAGGTTAAGGAGAGACTGAGATGAGATTCGGCAAACAGTGGAAGTCCCACATCTTCGCGGTCTGGGACGAACTCTGCCCTCCACGTTGACCACACTCGCCCCCACAGAGCAGGTTTATCAGAGACTAGCTGATGGATGGCCTGCCTCAGACCTGACCCATCCCCACTGAACACTGTCAGCTTGGAAATAACCAGGTTTCCCAGCAGTGTAAGATTCACATTGTTGCAACAAATATTCAAGCAAATGCAAATATCCTGACCTTTAATGCTAAGTTCATGACAGTAAATACTGCCAGTACCAACATGGACTGACGCCTTGCTCATTATCATGAACAATACAAAATAATCCTGATCATTTGTAGCTTTGATGTACTGTTTAGCAGAAAGTTGGCTCTCAGTGAACCACTGTGTATATGCAACGACTGAATGGACTATGATAAATACATGCAATGACCAAACAACACGAGGGCACATCAGTGATATCAGTTCAGACGCACTACAAACCATTTGTGACACCTGAGGAATCCTGTTTATCCGCTGCAGAGGCATCTGCTGCTCTGTCTGGCAGACTGAAATCAATGTCCAGCTGACTCAAAGCAACAACTCATGTTTGAGCATGCTCCAAACCTGGAAGGAATAATGGCCTTCAGGGCATCAAATTCTCCTCCCAGTCTGTAACATTGTACTTCTGTGACAGATCCTCTGTAACATGAACATAACCTATCTGACCACTGTGAAAGATTCCTGTTGGTGCAGCAGGTAACTTTACAGGGAAATCCTTCCCCGGTGGATACAAGTACCAAAGCTGTAACATATATTCTTTCACAGTTATGTTTTGATGAAGCCATTTGAAAAGTCCAGGTGGTGGCCATTTTCAATATGGCTGCCAACAAAGATAAACTAGACCTTGTTTTTGAGTGAGCTCCTTACATGCCTCACTGACCCAGTTCTCATCCACCGCACTCACTATGGGGGTGGCTCAGGACACAGCACGGCACACACATCAGTGGTTTGATCCCCGGCTCCTCCAGTTTGTGTGTCCAAGTATTCCTGGGCAAGATCCTGAATCCCTCGGTGCTCCGGATGCTTTCACTGGTGTGTGTTACTTGTTACTAAAGCCTCAAACACCCCTGATGAATCCATCTCAGTTTGCGTGTGTAAATTAACTGAAGATGTGTCCATGACTACAGCGAGCAGAGTAAAAGGTCCTTAGTAAAGGTAAAAAAGCACTATATTATTTAAAGTCAGTTCACCATGGATTAAACTTGAACAGGGTAGTTCAGGGGTGGGCAACTCGAGGCCTCGAGGGCCGGTGTCCTGCAGGTTTTAGATGTGTTCCTGATCCAACACACCTGAATCACCTCCTCAGTATGCAGTCAAGTTCTCCACAGTCCTGCTAATGACTTCTATATGTGATGGGCCGCATTCTCAGCTCATGTTGGGGGTGCCAGCATGTGGGCGGGGTGGGCTGCTCATTGGCTCTGGCTCTCTGGGCCCCCGCCCTTTGGTCATGGGGGCTCTCTTTGGGGTCTCCCTCCTTCCTGCTCTGGAGTGTGCACGTGGTTCCCATCAGGATGTGTGGCTGCAGGTCTTCTGAGCTCCTGGTGGGCTGTGGATGGCCCGGGTCCCCTGGGTCTTTCCCTGTTTGCCTCTGGGTCCTGGGGGGCATGGTTGCAGCTTCTTGCCCTCATTATTGAACACATTCCATGACAGAAGCACACACACACACATATTCCTACAATATCACAGTGAGGTGGTGTGTGTGTGTTTCTACTTTTGTATAATTTTTCCTGTTCTCCACTTTTTTCTCCTTTTTTTCTCTCTGTCTTCTTCTTACCCTCTCGCCTGTCAGACCTGGCATGAATAAATAAAATAAAAGTACACCAGTGCATTCAGGTCATCATTCTGATCATCAGGGACTGGCTGCAGGCAAGAGGGCGCTGCCATACCTCAACTCTATCCCAGAACTCAACAGGAAGTTGGTCTTTGTGAGTTCATCACTGGGAAATTGCTCAAGTCAGTTCCTGAGCTAAATTCTAACCCTAATCCTGAAAATGTAAATTAACGAACTGGAATAAGCACACAAAGACCCACTTCCACCGTAAAGGTCATGTGACTTCCGGTATAGAACAACAACTTCCTGTGGATTTTCGGAATAGAGTTGAGGTATGGTGGCACCTCCTGCCTGCAGCCAGGCACTCCTGGACATGACACGCTAAAAAAACTAGAAGAGGGTAGATCCCAGAGAACTAACCTGACAATTTAACCAATATAACTGTTATTATTTTATCATGTCGTTATGGATGGCACAGCGAGTTTTCCGCCTCTTCAACAAAACTGGTGGCGAATAGGTGTCCGATATAAAGACCTTCCCCTCTGGCTCTAATCATACATTCCTGGTGATCAGCCTTGGCACTGGGCAGCTGCAGGCTGAGGCAATCACAACAGAGTACCAGTGCTAAGCTTAGACCCACGAATGCCACTTTGCCTCACACTCACTGGAGTGGCTTCTTTAGGTCTAAAGACAAAAGCTGGAGAGTCCCAGATATTGAAACACTAGTGGTGGCTGTGTCCTTTGGATATGGTGAAACCACTGTGAGACACCCTATCAGTCTATAGCCTTTTTATTCTAGTGCTCTCAACAGTGGCATCAGTGACTTTTCTCCTTCAGATGCAGATGTACAGCTGAGTCTTGTCCTGTTGTCCTGTCGAAGTTCTTCTCTGTTGTGCATTTGTGAAGATGTTGTTTCTCCAATGTGGAGGTCCAAGCAGAGCACAACCAGGAATGGTTCCCTCCTACCCCTGATATGAGATTGTACTGCTGATGATGGGTGAGTGGGACTCCTTCAGATGTCCACATGTGGGTGGTGTAGCATCGCTGGGGTAAAAGCTGAGGTATGTAGGACAGATGACTTCTTGTAGTTGCTGTGGGGTCTCGCCCTAAGACCTCCTAAGTATTGCTGTCACTGAGGAGTTGTGGTGTGATAATCAGGTGGATTCAGAACCTCCCCTTTTTGGCTGGCCGTATGGTGATGCTTTAGCTGAAACTTTCATCCTGACTTGACCATAAATTTGCCAAAATGAACGTTTAGGTAAACCACAGTGGTGTACGTAGGAAAAACTGTGGATGGCGGACAATTAAAAGCCATCAACTCAAAAATCAAGGCTATGAAGGTTCCCAGTGCCGGACGTAAGCTGCAGCGCTTCTTGGGGTGACAGGTTATTATTATTCTACTGTCGCTGCTCCACTCACTGATGTGTTGAGTCCCAAAGTAAATTTCACCTGGTCTCGTGACTGCCATCACGAGCACTAAAACTCTTCTTACTCGTGCAGTCATCCTTGCTGTGTTCAAACTGGCTGCTGAGGCTAATGACACAGGCGGAGGCACCGTCCTCTTGCTCTGATGGGGTGGAACATCCACTGTGTCATCACAAGAATTCATCACTACTGAAAAGGACGCTCTCGCATTGGTTTTGGCACTTAAGCGATCACAGTATACATGAATCACAGCCCTCTGGGTCTTCTTAATCAAAGACTCAATCAGCAGCTGATGAGTTGGGGATTGTGTTTACAGTCAATCAGATGTTTTCATTTCCACCCTCATTAGCCTGCTCTCTCATTCCTCTGATGCTCAGGCTTGATTGCTGAAAGCTTGCAGCATGAATATAAACTCCGAAGGTGGTGCATGGTGTTCAGCTAATGGTGTCCCGGTCCCTTGCTCCACCACCCTCACCTCCATCAGAACCAGCTTTATCTTATCTAGTTGACCAAAAACAGTTTCAGGGCCTCTGGGCCGGAATCCAACGGCCCATTGTGTGGCTGATTCATGGCCTTATTCCTCCTTTGGTTGTTGCCGGGGCTCCTATTGTTTCTCCTAAGTGATCGCACGCTCATTGTTGGGATATTGTTGAATGGCAGCAGCATTGTGGCCCTTATGTGTTACAGTAACGGTAACAAATAGGTGGGCAGCACAGTGCCCACTGGTCGCCTTGCAGCTAGAAAGTTCACTCGTTAAAGTGGGTGCTGGTAATGACAGTTATCTGTCTCTCTGGGTTAACGACCATATCCTGCTAGCCCCCGCATACTGCCCAGGTTCAAGGAGCAGAAACACTGCAACAAAGACCATCAGTGTGTGGCCTGAGGGTCTGTGCTCCAGGGTTGCTCTGAGACCACAGACTGTCAGACTTTCAGGGAGGCAGTCAGAGCAGTCAAGGCTACATCAGGATGTGCATGAGGGAGGTGATCACCTCTAAGGCCATCACCATCAGGCCTCACCAGAAGCCCTGGCTGAACATGGGGGTGTGCTCCCTGCTGAGAACTGCTGTGTTCAAGAATGATGATGCAGCAGCACTTAGAGCAGCCAGGAAAAACCTGTAGACGGCCATAAACCGAGCAAAGTCCACATATTCTCTCAAGATCAAGGCCATTTCAACACAAATGACCCACAACACATGTGGAGGTGCATCAGCTGCAATACGGACTACAAGAAGAGGGAAACACAATTCCCTTTTTACACTCGCTTCCCAGCCTCAAACTCCACCACCACCTCCCCGACAACCTCCAGCCATCAGAGTAACGATTGCAGCAGTAAGGAGAACACTTCAGAGAGTCAACCCCCAGAAGGCCTCTGGTCCTCATGGGGTTCCAGGCAGAGGTCTTAGATGCTGCACACCAGCTGTCTGAGCTCCTGACAGACATGTTTAAGACCTTGTTGTCCCATCATGCCTTAAGACACCGATGGCCATCCCTGTGCCAAAAGCCTCTTCATCGCCGTGCCTCTGTGACAGCCGCCCCTTTGCACTCACTCCCGTCACCACGACGCGACCATGAAGGAACACAGGAAACATTTTTGGTGCTTCCATTCACTCTTGTTTCAGTTACCTGCTGCATCAACTCTATGTGACACATTAGCTGTGCTGCTAAGTCCTCATCAACACAGAGACAAACACACGGAGAATTAAATAAAACATCCAGAAATACAGAAACGACCTCCATAAAAGATGGTCTAGTTATCGAAGACCATTCTGTTATTGTATGCAGATTCTTTTATGATCGAAGTCCATCTTTTTGTTTCCAGGCCATAAGCACATACAGTATAAATGTTGATTTCTCAGAAGGCCTCAGAGAGCAAAAACCTCTGCAGGATTTATATTTATGCTCTTTTTAAACAGACATTAGTGGAATCCAATCAGGCAGCATGACTGATGATTGATTACACAGGTCACAGGTCACTGATCTGTAAATAACTGGACATGAATGGTGAGCTTATTATATTTCTGACTAAGCAGCTCATTCTTTCCTGACACTTTCTTTAACGATGAAACTCATGTTGGGGTCAGCTGGGAAGAAAGGCAGATGTGAAAGTGAGGTCAGAGGTCAGATGTGACATATTTGAAATCTTTATGGAACATCAAACCTGAGAATCGTAGCTTCTATGTTTTACGTTTTTTTTGTCAGGTTTGGACCAATAAATGATCAGCTGACCTTGAAGGCCTCGGAGGATGTGATAACATGACCTCTGACCTCTGCACCCCCTCAAGGTTTGAGCAAAATTCATTCAAAACTTTACAGACGGAACGATTCGGATCAAAGGCACAAACAAAGGTTTAACATAAAATCTCTGTGATGTCATTCAGAGCTCCACGTACTATTTTATGATCAAATGTGCATGTTAGAGAAACTCTCAACAGACATGATGTCATGTTTGCTTCTTTTCTGTCATGTTGGTGTTTGGCTTTCAACGTCACTGTGACCCCTTTGTCACTATAGAAACCACTCACATCCCTGGGTAACCATGGAGATGATGGAGAAACAGGAGGCATGCACGTCAAAATCATAAGTCCAAAGGAACTGTAAGAAAAACAAAAACAACACTGAAACATGAAGAGGTGAAAATAATTCAGTCAACTGATAAAATCAACAAACAGAACAGAAATGACTGGTGATCGATACACAGCGAACATCAGGCCATCGCCCAGGTAACCAAAGTCAAACTGCATTATTGCACATTATTCCAGCTGTCACATTAAAACATATTTATACTTATTTTCTCAATCAAAGGTTTAACTTTAAAAACAAATGTTTGTCACAAAGAGAATCCAGAAGGTTTCAAGTCCATCCATGAACTGACTCACTGCAGCTGCACGGCTTCATCTCACAATGTCATTTAAATTATTTTTCATGCAAGATTTTCATGCAATATTAATATTAGTCAGCGATAACCCGAGTAAACACAAAATCCAGCTTCTAATTATGATTTTATTTATTATTAACTGTCTTTGTCCTGCTGCACAGTGAGCTTCAGGGCACGAGCTGATGTTTCAGGGTTCCATCAGCAGAGCAGCCACCACACCACCACCCCCACACCACCACCATCACACCACCACCACCATCACACCACCACCACCACCATCACACCACCACCACCCCCACACCACCACCATCACACCACCACCACCATCACACCACCATCACCATCCCACCACCACCACCACACCACCACCACCACCATCACACCACCATCACACCACCACCACCACCCCCACACCACCACCATCACACCACCACCACCATCACACCACCACCACCATCCCACCACCATCACACCACCACAGCTGACGGCTGCTCTGATGTTCTCTATGAAACACTCTGGTAGTTCATGTACATGTGACAGGACT
>VOQJ01045125.1:0-11276 GCA_015052665.1 Apistogramma diplotaenia | reverse complement strand
CCATTGTTTATCAATTCTGCACAGAAATTAGACACCTCCTAATATGTTGTTCACATGTCTGTAAGTTCACTTCAACAACCAATAATCTTCCCTTTAAATAATTCCAAAATATATAAAATTACTAAGAGTATTTTATAAGGGGAAAAAACAACCAGGAAAATCATCTAAAAGATTTGGTTACTTTTTAATTTGTGTGTCTCTTATCCTGAACTGCCTAAAAGATGTGCAAGTGCACGCTGACAACCAGTTATTAGGTTTAGGGGAGAATTTGTTTTATGATCTCAAACCTCTCTGTTTGTCTTGGTAGACTGTTAAACATAACATTTTATTATAGAGATTAGAGCATGCCATAAGTTTTGAATAATCTCAAACTGAAACCCTCTCCATTAGGCTTAAAACCTTCCTTTTTGATCAAGCTTATAATTAGGGCTGGATCAGATGACCCTGAACTCTTCCTTAGTTATGCTGGTATAGGTCTAGGCTGCTGGGGGGTTCCCATCATGCACTGAGTGTTTCTTCTTCTTTCAGCTCTTGTCACTCTCTATGTGTTTATACCCCACTCTGCATTCAATCATTAGTTATCATTAATCTTTGGCTCTCTTCCACAGCGTGTCTTTTATTTTTTTTTCCTCCCCTCATCCCCAATGGCAGATGGCTGCAGGAGGTTTCTTCCTGCTAAAAGGGGATTTTTCATTCCCACTGTCACCAAGTGCTTGCTCATAGTGGGTTGTCTGATTGTTGGGGTTTTATTTGTGTTATTGTACAGTCTTTACTTTACAATATAAAGTGCTTTGAGGCAATTGTTGTTGTTATTTGCTGCTATAGAAATAAAAGTGAAATGAACTTAAATATATCTGTCCTTTCAGCAACCCTAACTCTTAACATAGCTCTACTTCTTGGGTAAAGCTGGTATCAGTTCTGCTTTTTCAGTGATCAATTATTAATATTGTGTACACATACCTGTAGACTTGATCTCCACACTGAGCTGGTGAGAAATGTTGATCATCAGCTTATGGGGGTGTGACTGTCTTTATCCACAACAAATTAGATAAAGTGCATTTACCTGCTGATCAGTCAAACTCTGAAAACACAGCGGTAGAATCGCACATCACTTTCCAGTTTGTTGAACTGGAAACATTTAAAAGTTAAATATCAAAACAAAAACTCCTTACATGTTGCAAACATGCGACCACTAAAATGTTTTCTTTTGTTATCTTACTGTCTTTTCTTGCCTCTCTGTGATACGCACGCAACTCAACTTTGAGTTATGAATTATACAGTACATACGCCAGCCTACAGTACAAACAACTTAAAAGCTGTTTCTCTCTCTCCCTCTATCTGTGTGCGTGTGTGTTTGTGTGTGTGCGTGCGTGCGTGCGTGCGTGTGTCAGGAATCAACTGACACATACACACACACATCAAGTCTTTGATTTTGAACACTGGAGTGCAGAGTGTAAGTCTCCTATCAGCTCAGCCAATCCAGGTTATGTTCATGCAATCACAAATTCCAGGTTAAATCACAGCGTGTCTTAACATGCAAAATACATCAGGGGGATAAAAACGCATGCAGCGTTTTGGCTTGGAAAAAAACCATCATAGCCAATATTAGAAAATTTGCATAGAGGTTTATTACAGATGTGAAGAGGTTCAAATAAAGACCTGGATGCTAATAATACTCTGAGGTAGAAAGGGGATGCTGTGTCCCCTAAGAAAAGAAAAGAAATGCACAGAATAGATCAGGTGGAGGTTAAGGACCACTTGACTACAGCCAGAGGTAATAGACACTTAGCAAACATTTATAAGTGGGATAATCTATTATAAAGTTGTAAGGGTGAAAGTGATGACATGAGACAAGTATGAAAGGGCATCAGGTTTCTGGTCATTGTATATTGACTTCTATTAAACCATTTTAATAAATTTAGTCTCACTGTGCATTTATTGGAAGTATGGTTTGTGCCTGCACCACATATTTTTTCAAGCTGTAATGTAGAAAAGGGTGGTTTTTTTTTAGTTCGTAATACTAAATAAATACTTTTTGACCAGTGGACATGGAAAGTATAATGGCCCCAACGTACCACTGTGGTCAGACGTTTACATACACTCATCATAGGCATGAATGTCACTGTAATTTTGAGCTTTTAATGAATTATTTGAGGTGTTCTTTTTCCAGGGTGGAATGGTTGTACAGAGTACATCTTTAATGACTTTAAAAAGCAGCTCCATGAAGACATGGATGAGCGAGTTTGGTGTGGAAGAACTTGACTGGCCTGAACAGTCCTAACCTCAACCCAACAGAAGGCCGGCATTCTCGTCCAACATCAGTGTCTGACCTCCCAAATGAGCTTCTGGAAAAAATTTCCCATAAACACACTCCTAAATCTTGTGGAAAGCCTTCCCAGTAGAGTTGAAGCTTTTATGGCTGCGAAGGGTGGGCCGACATCATATTGAACTCTGTGGATTAAGAATCATCAGATTGGCAGATCGAGAAGTGTGATTCATCACTCCAGAGGGAATTAGGTAACTAAAGCATTTAAAGAAAAGTAACAAGTAATTTGTAATACATTACTTTTTTGGGTAATGACTGCTTTTGGTGTGTGTAGCAAGAGTGACAGTGGCAACTATAAACCAACCCAAAGCCTGCACAGTACAAAGAAGATACTGCAGAAAAATGTAATTTAACAAATCTTCATGTCTTGTACAAAAAACAAAGGAAAACAGTTTCATCTGTTAGTCGTTTTATTCTCTGTATTTTTGCCCACAAACAGCAAAAAAGAAGGCAGTCTGTTTTAAAACCCATTAACTGAAGGTAAATGATTTGAAGCATGAAGTATGTTCACCATTAAAATCTAGTTTTGATAAACATATGGCTCAACTGGAAAAATCCAAGAGGAAGCATATGTGATTCAATAATTAGGACATTTTATATCAACCAAAAAGTGAACAAAACCAAAACAAAACAACACGGCTCGTTTTGCTAAATACTCATGTTGTTTCCACAACATATCCCAGTAATGTGCAAAGCTTAAACAATAATGATTTTGTATATATTTAAATGAAATTAATAAACCCTAAATTCATTATTTTAATGTACAGACAAAAGCTGTGCCATATGAAACATGAATGAGATACATGTACACATTTGAAAAAAAAAGTTTTTGAGTCTATTTGCCAGGAGTTTTTCTGTAGAAGTGATTTGAAAATAAGAAGTTTGAGACAAGTAATATATGCTGATATCATTAGGTTCAATATTTTTCCAGCTAAAAATCCACATTGCACTGAATTTAGAGTTATTCAGCATCCTTATGTAAGACTTCCTTCTCAAGAAATGTTTCCCAACATTCTTTTTGCAGCCCAGCTAACTTTTTAAAAAAAGATTTATGACATGAAAATAACACACTACCCTGTTAAAAAGAGCAATACATTTGACAGGAGTCATTAGAAGAAAAATAGAAACCTTTATTTAAGTACATTTTATTGTCTCTGTGTTCAGAATTAGCATCTACTGCTGCTTCTCAGCAGAGCACTACAGCTGTTGTAATGATCGAAATGAGCACTTTGTAGTTTCCCAGCATTTTTTGTTATGGATCATTCCAAAATGAGTCATACTGCCTGTTATTATTGCTTTTTATATATAAGTATGTTGCTGAAGAAAATACGGATTATGTGGAAAAGCAAATGCTCCTTTAATCAGGTGGTGAAGTCTAGATAGTGTCATCATTTATTCAGCATTAATGGCCCTGACATGGGCAAAGGTTCGTGATACTGTTATGCCGCCTGTAACTAGACAGCATAATAGTGTTTAGATCAGTTACATTAATCCCATCTAAAAGTATCATATGAATTGCATGCTTTCATGTATTTCCTTACATGTATTTAATCAAAAACACTCAATATAAGCATTAACTATGACAAATGGCCTGAACCCTGATAGATTATCATCTGTCAACCAACTATAACACAGTTGCTAGGGAACAGCTGACATATAGGCCTATTGCTAATTGCAAGTCCCAACATGCCATCTCATAACTTCAATCAAACCTTTACATTTAAAGGTTTAATCTAAAGAAAGTAACCAAGAATATGATAACAAGGTGGATGAGCAATTTACCCTCTCTGTGCGCAGACAATACTGAACTGTTGCAGAGTTATCGGGGTTAGATGGGGATTCAGTGAGTAACACAGTTGACAGAGGTTTGTCATACACAAAGAGAAAGTTTTAATGCACGTTCATGAGCCAAATAGTTTTTTAAAACACCTTTCCCATGGTGCAATGGTAAAAATAACAAACAAAAACATGCATCCAGTGGGAATTTGAGCAGCGAAACCGGACGTTTAGCAGAAAAGCTAATCCTAGCATAGCGCACCCATAAGCTAAAACGCGACAGTTATGTTTTCAGCAGCTTAGCTTGGAGGGTTAATTTGCTAGCATGCTAGTTAGCACTAAACTCAAAGAACAGCTGCAAACACTCATTGATAAATCTCACATCTGTCGCTCTACCTTGTTAGATATACATCTTCTTGGCCTCTCGTCCTTATAGATACATGATCAAAGAATATCTCGTTCATCTTCTCACTCCATCTGCTTCTCATTCAGTCGGCCCTCTCTCTCACACATCTCTTTTATTCCTAAAAATCCTGTAGCACTCCTCTCTAAATCCTCTCCCAAATTAGTAATAACTGAAACAGAGGATTAGAGACACTATGATCCTCTGTTTAATCCTCAGTTTATTCTTAAAGGGATACCATCATTAGGGGGATATTTCCAAAGCTTTCTGTTTCAAAGACTAAATGCAAGAAAGTCATTTTACAAAAAAATAAATAAATAAATACTGGTGTGTGTGTGTGTGTGTTTTAAGCTTGCTCAATATGGTTTACATTCAAAGTATTCCTTTCACAGGACGCTTTGTCGTTTGTGCGTTTGATGGCTACACAAAGCCACATTACATGCATTTTTTCCAAAGAGGAGCCAGAGACAGCTACTTGGAAGACCAGCTGGTTTCCACTGATTTAACCATACCAAAAGGATGTGAGCAATGAGGAGCGCAATGAATCGTACACACAAAAAAGAGTGATTGTACACTTCCAAAGAAATTGATTCATTACAATAATGTGTATGGAGAAAGTGGCTGATTTTTCACTTGTTGGCTTCATCTTCTCGTGTGCCCTCAGCAGAGAAACACGTGTCTCAAGATGGCATCAACAAACAGGATTTCATCCTAGTGTGATTAAAAGACATCATTACCAAACAATAACAATATAACTCATCTGTTTTAGATCCAAATAAGGTTCAACAGGAATGCATTAACATCTGTTCATGGCTCTTAGATGTACAAAGGTTCGTTAATGCACAATACAAAATGCAGCCTTTCCTCTTCACAAAGAGAAACTCTTTATTGTTTTTTTTGGTAAAATATGAACATAAATTTTCCAGTGACCCCAAAAATGAAATGATAACGAGAAAGAAAGAAAAAGAAGATGCCACAGGAAATTCTGGATTTCGTGAAATAATCAACAAAGGGTTTCCATATCATATAAAATAAATTCACATTTTCTCTCAGTGAGAATTTGATCTTTTCTGCCTGTGAGTGATTCATTAAATCTTAAAGCAGGGTTCGATGGGTTGGTGGTTTCTTTTGTTTCCAGTTTAAAAAAACGAACTCTTCATGCCAGCAGTTACACAAATCAGACTATTACTGATTATTTGACTCTTCAAGGGTGCCTGCTTTCATCCCAAATAGTGCCAGGACTGGGTCCAGAATGATCTGCTTCCACAAAAACTCTGAAGGTATTTTGTTGTCGTCTTAGTCATGCCACCAGCTAAACTGCCAACTTTTTGCTGTGTTATCATTTCCTCAACTTGCCCCTCAAATTATGTTTAGCCATTCATATTTAGATGCGGATGTATCCTAAGGATTTTAATGATCCTGTTGCCTCTTTCTGTAAATACAGTAAGATGCTATTATTTCAGTTTTTGAGGTAAATGTTTTGAGAACCATTAAATATGCATGATCCCCTCAGGATAAACCCTTACCAATTCTCATCTTCAGTTTTTCCAACTTAAATATCTCATGTTCAGGAGTGAGTGAGTGAGTGAGTGGACCCTGGTTTTGCTGTACAGAACAATAAAGGCTTTGGTTTACAGCACCATCATCAGTGTGATCATGTAAGCATACTGATCTTAAAGTGGTCCATATTTTATTCTTCCTCCAGTCTTCTGGCTTTGAATAATTCATAGTTCAGAATAATCCATATTTATCGTCTCCTGATCCAGTCCCTGTGTCGAGACATTTTAGCTCTCTTCCCCCTCCCTTTAAGCCAACAATCTTCTGATCGGCTGCCTCCTGTAAGCAGGTTTGAGCAGCAGGTCGGTTGGGCTTCTGTGTCCCTGAGATGACTAAATGAAAAATATCCACACGCTCTGATATCATACAGATCCAACTGAAAAGTGAGCATTTAGAGCAGTGTAAAGCCAGAGCTTTTGAATCATAGGGAAACTTTGGCCATGTTTAATATGAGCATACATCACTGTAACAGCATATACATGACAGAAAATAAGGAAAGTGTTATAGCTCCCCTGTAATGTTCAGCTAAAAACTGGTTATCCAACTTATTGTCACTGCATCTGCAGTGTATCCACGCAGACGTGCTGTACAAATTACCAGTTCACCACGAAGTCTGAACCAAGAGCGATCTTGCTGTGAGCCGACAGCACGAGCAGCTTTACCATCGTGCCACCCCCAGCTATTCATAAGATGCAGCCTCGCAGAGCTGCTCTCCTGTAGAACTCAGTCTTGCTAAAATCAAGGCAGGTGGAACTTTTACAGCCTGTACAAGAACTCATGCAGTGGGCGTTGCATGAAATGAATTTCAAATGTGAACATAGCAAAAAACTGACAGGGGGCAGAAGGACAAAGGGGACTCAAAACGTGGATAAGAAGAGATGGGAAAATAAATGAAAGAGCGAAACTGAGACAGTGGAGCTCTAATCCCATTTCCATTTTCCTCACCCTCTTTATCTTTGCTCTCTAGCATTGTAACTTCCTCCGTTCAGTCGGGAAACCCTTCTCCCCTCACTCCCCCCTTTTGTCTGAGGTTCAACGACCCCACTCGGTACAAGAGCATCATCGAGGGGATGAGATAACCTTTCAGCCCATCCTTTTAATCTCTCTCACACGTCCTCTCTTTGTCTATGTACTTCTGTTTTCCATCCATCCCCCTCACTCTTCACAGTCCCTGCTTGATTGTGTGTGCATAAATGTACAGCAGACTCAAATGTCAAATACAACAGGATTCAATTACAAACCACCTCTGCTCTCCCCATGTCTGAGGTGAATTAGTGTTAGTGAATATTACATAAAACTTGTAAGTAAAAGCTTTTTCCTTCGCTGCCTCACCTCCGCAAAGAGCCTTCCTGGCTTCTTGTCAGTCACGGTGGCTGTGTCAGAAAAAAGATCAGTTACTGCAGTCCTTATTGCAGCACAAGCCTTTTTGCTTTACACCTGAATGCTCAGTTCCCCTTTCTGGTGTCTCACAAGCCTCTCTGTAGTGGACCTGCACACCCTTTTATGCACCACTTTGTTCTCCTGCAATTACTCTCCACATGCCGCCACTTTATATATGAATGGAACGACACACGATCGCTCTAAATTTGAGAAAATTATATGTCTGAAGTCGCACCTGTGAGCATGTGAGGATGTACTGCTCTCTAAACTCTGGGAAACAAATTTACTTGATAAACTGATGACTTCACAGTCCGTTGAGCCCTACCCAGACCCTGCACTACGAAACAAGTTGCAGAATAGTTTCTGGTATCGGGCATCATTTACCCAACCCAGGTTTTCCTAATCTAGCTGGAAACTCTGGGCTGGAGTTGGCAGCAAATGACCAATCATAGAGGCTGAGGGTGCTGGCAGCAGGTGGCTAATTTTACAAAAGGACGAAAAAAAAAACATGAAGTTCAAACACTTAATTAAGGCTAAAGCAACACAGCAGTGTGTGTATGTGAGAGGAAAAGCTCTGTGCAGTATTATAGTATTTTATACTACTGTACAGTTGTTACAGTTACACTATATTGCATAACGTATTCACTCACTCAGTGGAAGGATTTTTAACGTATTCATTCAGTCAGCTGCTAGTGGTATTACAACAAGGTGGAAGTGGTTGGGAACGACTGCAACTCAGCTATGAAGTGGTAGGCCATGTAAAATGGCAGAGTGGGGTCAGTGGATGCTGAGGCGCATAGTATGCAGAGCCCAGCAGCTTTCTGTAGAGTCAATCACTACAGACCTCTGAGCTTCATGTGGCCTTCAGATTAGCTCAAGAACAGTGTGTAGAGAACTTCTTGGAATGGGTTTCCATGGCTGAGCAGCTGCATCCAAGCATGACATCACCAAGCACAATGCAATCTGGCAATCTGATGGACGAGTCTGGGTTTGGTGGTTGCCAGGAGAACAGTACTTCTCTGACTGTACTTAGTACTCGGCCCCTTAGTTCCAGTGAAAGGAAGTCACAATGCTTCAGCATACCAACACATTTTTGGACAATTTTACAAAGCAAGGCCTATAAAGATATAGATGAGCGAATTTACTGTGGAAGACTGACCTGCAGAGTCCTGACCTCAACCCAAAAGAACACCTTTGGGATGAATAAGAACAACGACTGTGAGCCAGGCCTTCTCAGTCATCCCATGAACACACTCCTAAACCATGACAGGGCCATAGAAGTTCCTTATCCCATCAGTAGGACCGGTATCTGCACTAGCAGAGCCCTATAAAACGACCCCCAAACAGGCCACTGGTATAAAGGTCACAAAGGTGGCCTAAAGACTTGATTTAGGTTGATCATTTTCATTTCTATCAAACAAAGTGGCATCCTTTCATTCCTAGCACATTAACCAGTCCATATCAGTACAGATATCCAGCAGGATTTTTTTCCCCATTGAACTCTGATGTGTTTTTAAAGAGCTCCTTTCATTTTTCAGAGCAGTGTTCTTCTTTTATAAGTTTAGCTTGAGAAGGGACACAGAACAATGGATCAGCAGCAGAATTGGACAGTTTCTCATATATCTCACGTTGATCCATTTAAGACACATGCATCTCCCCCACATCTCTCCCAAAGGCAATATATGCATTGTTTCACATTTGCAGCTGTCTACAACGTGAAGACTAAAGGATGAAAATTTTAACTTTCTCTCTGCTATGAGGTGTCTTTGTGTGTGGTTATGAGCTCATACAGAGCGTTACAGCGTTCATGTTTGTGCATGTAAACATAATAAAGGATGCTTCCAGTTACCTTTAAAGCCAATCCTGATGCTGAATTGTCAAACCGCATTGAGAATGAGCTGAAACACAAGTTTTCTGTTTCCGCTTGTGACGTCTGTCAGCCTCTCTCGAGCTTTCTTTCTGTTTTATTATTCTCTGTCCTCACCTTTGTTCTCTCTTCACTTTTAATTCAATCTAAATGAGCTTCACTAAAATTTAAAAAAGTATTAGAGCATTAAAGTACACTCTCAGCCTCTCCTCTTCCTCTTCAGTCTACTTTCCTGATTTCCAACTGCTCTCTCTCACCCCTACCTCCTCCATTTCTTATTCCCTTGGATCTCTTTCATCACAGCTCTCCCGCATCCACCCACCAAGTCTCTCTAACACTCATATTCCTGGTTTTTCCTCGCTGTCTAGTCCAGCCTGTCCTCACTCCTCCTCCTGTCTGTACTCTGTCAATCACACTCTCCACAAACAACAACTTAATCAACAGATTAATTACTTCCAACAGTTTCTGCCCCCCCCCCCCATCACTGCATGTTTTTCTTTCAGTTTCTCTGCCTGACAAAGCAATAAATCAAATTAGCAGGAGATAAAAAATCCCAAATATTATCTGCATGTCTTCCATTTCATCTTCCTTCACTTCCATCACTTCTTCCTCTCCCTCTGTATCACACTTCCGCCCACCATCCCCTCTTGTTTTGTTTTTTTTTTGTTTGGTTTTTGTTATGGTTTTTGTTATTTTTTTGGCTTGTTATTAGTCTCTGCAGCAGCAGCTCTAATCTCTCTGAGCACACTTCCTCATTCCTCTTTCCCATTACCGGTCAATGCCAGATTAATATGTAAGAAATCATTTTCCAATTTTTTTTGCTTTTCCTATTTTGCATTATTCCTCCCCTCAGACCTACAGCATGTGTCCAACTGCAGACTAATTCATGCCACCTTTACACTAAAGCATCAAAATGCAGATTTCAGTGAGGAAAAAGGGTGAGCCGGCTGTAATGAACAGACCTGGGCTGCAAGTGAGTGTGCACATTGGCAGGAATAGCTACAGTCTCTGTTATTTGTTTGAAAAACATCATTCTCCATGACTTCACTCTTACTATTTTTTGTCTGACTGCTGCTGGCTCTCCTCAATTTTCTTTCACTCTTTTCAATTCCGAAAAGCCGCTCGGCTCGCCTCTGCTCTTTTCTTCTTTTACACTCTGCAGAAAGCAGGCATCAATAACCAGAGGCAAAACTAACTGTGTGTACTGTACAGAGCAAATTTTCAATAAAAACAACAAATGCACACTCCCCGGTGACTCCATTAGGTACATGCATACAATGCAATCAGATACAACAGTTCTGCTGCATTCCCTGCCTTTGTGAAGCTTGCAGTCTGTAATGTTTGTATGAGAGGTGTTAGCGAGGTCGTAGAGAGCAGTGGTGATGCGGTGCTGGACTGCTGACATTTCAGCAAAAGCAAACATTATTGCTGTAAACATCAAATTGGTGGTTGAGCTTGTATTTGGATTGCATTACATTTTACCTCTTATGAATTATAACGTGCTTCGTGCAGGATTCAAAGATGTAAGAAACTCTGATAACCTGCCTTCTACTCTAAGAGACGCTTGGGTGATCTGAGCGCTGTGATTCCATCTGTTTTCAGCAGTTAAAGCATCAGTTGCTTGATAATCGACAAGTTCGAGATGGGAAAGATGTTTGATCAGTGCAACGAAATAATAGCGCGGAGCTACGCTAGTCCAAACTGAAACAGATCAAAGAAGGGCTTTGATGAACGGCTGTTTCCAAAGTGCTCGATGATGTAATGTGGGCCATTTTTCTTATCATAGAGAAAGAAGTTATAAGAGTGGCTCTGATTGGAGCGATGCAACACAATTAACACAATTAGAGTACAGGTGACTGGGTTTCATAAGGTGTTTGTCCAAAAAAAAAAAAAAACAGCTTAATTGTACTTTTGTCATTGTTTCTCCAAGTCTTTTGTTTTTTTTTTTTGGGTTTAATAATTATTGT
>VOQJ01045119.1:11172-22346 GCA_015052665.1 Apistogramma diplotaenia | reverse complement strand
TGCCAAAGTATCCTTGGGCAAGATACTGCACCCCGAGTTGCTCTCCGATGCAAGTGTTAAAGTGTGAATGTATGTGAAAGGTAGACAGTAAGCATTTAGCTTGGTTTCATATTGAAGTGCTTGTAAATGCAAACATGTTGTATAAGCGCTTTGAGTGCTCAGTTCGAGTAGAAAAGCATTATAAAATAACTATTTCATTTGCCTTCTGTGTGAGGGAAGCTGAGGTCATCATACTTGGACTCAGTGGTAAAGACCTCACAATAATTACAGATTAAACCCAACAATCAAAACGACCCCCTTTGATCAAGCACTTGGCAACAGTGGAAAGAAAAAACTCCCTTTTAACAGGAAGAAACCTCCAGCAGAAGCAGGCTCAGGGAGGGGCAGTCATCTGCTGTGACCGGTTGGGGCTGAGGAGAGAGAGACAGGACAAAAGACATGCTGTGGAAGAGAGAGAGAAGGATTATTAATAAGTAATTAGAAAATGCTTAAAAATCCGCATTACAAAAAGTTTTGCATTGAACCGCTTTAACCGTCTTACTGATATTGTTCTCAGACTGCCTTTAGCATGTTGTTCATTGCTAACCATCTATCAACTAGCCAGCTAGTTTTCAGAGTTAAATATTTGCCCCTTTCTGAATAAACTTCCTACTTACCGTATTTTGTGTACCATAAGGCGCACCGCATTATAAGGAGCAATATCAATGAACGGGTCTGTTTTCATACATAAGGCTCGTTATAAAGCGCATGATTGTGTTTCCCGCTACATGTTATGTAGCGGGAAACAAAAGCATCAGGTTAGTCAAACGTTAGTCAAGAGTATTGTGTTCGGTTCTCTGATTGGTTTATCGTTGCCAACGATAGTGGACACCTGAAGTTAGTGTGGCATTGTAACACCGACATTTGATTGTAATTGTCTTAAAATATGGATTTGAAAATTGCGTTTGCAGTAAAAACCTAACATTGGCTTGACGTGTAATTACAGTAAGGTAACACTGACTCAATGTTGGATGCTATACATAATTATCTAACCCATATCCAACCAAGTACCAACATTAATACAACACCCCCATGTCAGAATGCTCTGTTAATCCATCAAGTGGAGTGACGTCATCGCTTACCAAAGTTGCACAAAAACATTTTGACATATTTTTGAGCACATTGTACCACATAAATTGGTTCAAAGTCAGTAAGCACAACAACAATAAGGTGCACCGAATTATAAGCTGTACTGCCAATTTTTGAGAAAATGTAAGGATTTTAAGTGTGACTTATAGTGTGAAAAATACGGCACTCACTTTTTTTCTATCTTTTGGGGCCTCAGAGAAAAGAAAAGAAAAAAATCTTGACAGGTAACCTCATCATGTAGCTGGGACAGGTGGGAAAATGAGACACCATTCGTGCAATCAGCTACAGGTTGAGGTGCTGCCTGCTGGTGTTCTTTTGATTCCTCATTGCCCCCCTTTTGTGTGTGTGTGTGTGTGTGTGTGCATATGCGTCCACGCAAGTGCACATATGTAAAGACACGGTACTCAATGTTTGTTAGCGAACTAAACAACTGCTATTAAAATAGGTGATGTTTGCTAATAACTTAGGTTGCCTTCTAGCTTACAAACTAGCTCATTGTTAGTTTGCTGCCACCAGATTAACTGGTTTTGACATGCTAGCACACATGCTGCCATAAAAGCTGACTCACAACAAAACCACCACCTCAAAACCTTCTTCTGATACAAAAGACAATGTTTTAGATGTTTTATAAGGTTCCTGTCTGCAAGACAAATGCCACTTGCAATAGTTCTGTGATGTGCAGGTCTCAGTGTGACACAGACAATTTAATTTAACGTGCTAAGTGACAGATTTTGGTGGATTTACAGTCACCCTACAGGCTAAATGGAACAGTGTATAGCATCCAAACTTCATATCCTTCTAACTAGCCCCGTGATAGGTCCATCCTGTGAATTGTATCAAAATCAGCCAATTTTCATTTTTACACATATCAGCTGTGCTATGGTGTGGTGTCACAAGGCTTCCTTTGTATTTCCAATGAAAACACTGACCAAAAATGCATTTTCTTTTTGCTTAAATTAACATATCTTTGCTCAGGAGTGAGATGTAACCGTAATTCAAATTTCCAATTGTTTAGTGAAACAAACTCAACAATATAATACCTATTTTAAGAGATTAACGTCAGTATTTACTCACTTAAAGTGTGCTGGCTTGATTTTAGCATATTAGCTAGTACACACCTAACAAGCTAATTGCTACCCAAGCAGCTGTGATTCTTAGCTTGCAAAAAAAAAAATCCCAAACTGACCAGTTAACTGATTTCTAACTTACTGGTACCTGAGACAGTAACTTCCTCACCTGTACTACTGCCATATTTCAACAGGTTAGCATGTCAGAAAGCTACATTAGTTTACCGTCAGCTGTTTCTAAGATTTTTTAAATAACTGCAAACTACACTAACAATTTTAGCTGGCAATGATGCTTATTTCATGCTTTCTTCCTCAGGTGTTTAACGAGGATGGCACAGTCAGGTATTTTATCGATGCTAGTCAGGAGGACCAGCGGAGCTGGATGACGTACATCAAGTGTGCGAGGAACGAGCAGGAGCAGAACCTTGAGGTGGTCCAGATTGGCAGCAGTATCTTCTACAAGGCAGTGGAGGTCAGTGAAACTCAGTCAGGTCTGAGGACACATTTGTGTGAGCTTTTCAAGTGTCCATCACACCGGTTTCTAGCTGCAGACTGTCCTGCTCATAAAGGCTGGTGTAGAGCTGACTGACATGATGTGACCCACGCAGGTTGTCCTCAGGTAAACATACACCTGCACTGGCATTGTGTTGGTTTGGAGGCTGAAGTTCTGGATTGTCTTTTCCACCATGTCTCTGCTCAGAAATATTCAGTTTGATTTGAATTCATTTTCATCACATCATCTGCTGGAGGATCTCAGCAGAGTAAAGGATCATTTACATGAGGAACCCTACTGATTCTGCACACAGTGGAGAACATGCAAACTCCACACAGAGGGGGGCCCGGGCCACGGTGGACTCGAGCCCAGACTTATTCGCTGCGAGGCAGCAGTGTTAACCAACATGCCAATCAGTTAAAGTAATCTCTTAAACTTCATCTGTAATCTGGATTAATTTGAACTTTATTGAAACACAAACAAAAAAACCAAACATGTTTTCATCACATTCTTTCTAGAAAAACTTGTGAAACATACTGCAGCCATAAGTCAAACAATCACATGAAAAAGCCTCTCAGGTTACCCAGAAACCCCGGGCAGACTCATGGAGCCGGCTGCTGACTCGGGGTTGACTCCAATGTGAACTCAGTTTAAAAGAAAGATAAATAAATACATTTTTTAAAATTACAGAAACAAAAATGTGTGTATATAAAAGGAAAATAAGAATGCAAAGGTCACTGAACCAAGCACAGCATCTACAGCAACAACTGAAAATGGCAACTTCTGCCTCTAAACCAACAAAAGAATCAACCAGGACTCCAAACTATACATCAGTCCTTCAGACTGCAGAAACCTCTGCAACTGAAACAACAGCAACGGAGGTTTCTTCTTCTGAGGAGGAGGAAGGTCCTGAACTGACTGTAGGAGCAGTTACACCTTCAGCAACACCTGAAACCTGACGCAGAAAACAAACCAACCAATGACACCACCAACGCCCATCTGCAAGTCTCCTGTTCACACCTGTGGGTGCAGACTGGGATCACTCGTGGGGCTCACGAGGCTGAATCAGGAGAGCGCGACCATAAATACAGGTGTACTGTTACCTGAGGGCGATATTTTCACTGTTAAAAGTTATGTTTAAATAAATTTCATATGGAACTCGTGAACTCAGGAAACATGCACTAACCCACAGCAATGGATGGAAAAGGAGCTGTGCTGTAGAAGCAAAATGGACCAAAATGAATTAATAACTTTGATCTTCTTGTTTTTCAGTTTTTCTTTTAATTAGAACAGCTCATGTTTGTAAACGAGAAATGGATCAAACATTTTAACAGTGTTCTGCAGAGCTGCAGACAAAACCTGAGAGTAAGTGCAGATATTATTGTGTAAAAATGGAGAGAAAAATTCATGAATGTTCTGTAATAGCAGACACCGCACACTCAGATATCTGCAGCTTTAAAAAAATCAGATAAGCGTGTGCTCAAAAGTCAAGATATTAAGTTTTGTAAAATGAGATAAAACACATAATAAATAAAGTTAAACATGAGTCTGAATGTTTAGTTACAGCATCACTGTTACACAGATTTTACTCATTTTGGGAGCAGTAATCATGGATGTGTTACATTATTGTTTTCTATCATTGAAAAATAAAAATAAGAAAAATAATTTTACAGGATCATCAGAGTTTTTCCATCTCACTTCTTTTTATTTAAAAGTCTCGGGTTCGATTCCCAGGCAGAGAATCGCTCCTTAACAGGTAAAACAGGAAATTTCAGGACGGCGCTAACGTCTGTTCTCTAAAGATAAATCCTGGAAGGGGCAAAGGTCGCGGGATTTTAGATGTTTTCTCAGCATTTCTCTTTGAGAGTTCAGTCATGTAGAACCTGGTTGAGCTTTGTTGTTTGATGCTCCTGTGGAGTCGAGCTCAGGTTCACAGACTCATGGACATAAAATTTGAGCTCAGCTCTGAAAGTGTTTTCGTTTTTATGACAATATTGACTTAAAAGAAAGAGTCAAAGACACGATAAAAACGTTCAGTCAAATCAATAATTCTGTGATTATTATTAAATGAAGTCAAATTAAACTTGACAATAAATCAGAAGTTGATAAAATTTACGTAATAATGTTTCTTTTTGCTATTTCTTTTCTCTCCTCAGACGATCCCTCCGGATCAGGAGCTGCTCGTCTGGTACGGAAACTCCCACAACACCTTCCTCGGAATCCCTGGAATTCCTGGAGGAGAGGAAGAACAGAACAAGAAGACCAAGAGCGGTAACCATTATTGATTATTGATCAGTGAAGTCATTCAAAAAAACCCAGATATTCCATTGTAGACATAACAGCATAAAGGGACCGTTTAGCAATTAATATTTTATTACTGTAAAAGTTTGCACTGCATTCATCTGAAACAGCGTTAATCCACCAGACCTTTTATTATTATTATTATTATTATTATTATTATTATTATTATTGTTGTTGTTGCTTTTGTTGTCATGGTTATACATCAGTTTAGGGTCTTCACCTTATTATAAAAAGCACCTTGAGGTGACTGTTGTGATTTGGTGCTGTATAAATAAAATAGAATTGAAAACATCAAAATGTTATTGTGGAAAAATAATAGTTAATATTATATTAGCAATATGTGAATGCAAAATACACATATAAATAAATATATTAAATTGTTACAGAATAACTACTGAATAAAAAAATTATATTTTTTCTTATGGCTTTTCATGTGCTATTATTATTATTCATAGCACTAATAAAATATTATCAAGTATATAAGTAATTTTCATACACATTTCATATGTTTGTTAATAATATTACTGGGACAATATTATTAAAATTGTACAATAGTAATATGTGCTTTTCATATTTCATATTATTGTTTTTTAAGTTCACATTTATTTTTTTCTGAAAACAACAACAATAATAATAATTATTATAGAGTATAACAAATGTAAAAATGTATAAACAGCTCCATAATAAACAGTTTTCAGGAGAAGTCCGGTTTTAGGAAGGTGGGGCTTTAAAGCGGCTTGTTTCAGGCAAAGGTGAGGTGGTCATCTCCACATTCAGTCTCGAGCTGTTTTCTCTTCTTTGCAGATGATTTCCACACCTGTGAAGGTTCCACCTCCTCCTCCTCCTCCTCCTCTTCCTCCTCTTCCACCAGTCTGGGGCGCATGCGGTGCGTCATCTGTCACCGTGGCTTCAACTCTCGCAGCAACCTGCGCTCCCATATGCGCATCCACACGCTGGACAAGCCGTTCGTCTGCCGCTTCTGCAACCGCCGTTTCAGCCAGTCATCCACGCTGAGGAACCACGTCCGGTTGCACACCGGAGAGCGCCCCTACAAGTGCCACGTCTGCCAGTCGGCGTACTCGCAGCTGGCTGGTCTGCGTGCACACCAGAAGAGCGCCAGGCACCGTCCCACGGGGGACGCCGCGGCCGCAGGAGGAGGCGTGGTGGTGGTAGGAGGAGGTGGCGGAGGGGTGCACTCGGCGCGCTCACCTCCTCCTTCTCATCCACCACAGCTGACCGCCGTGCCCCACCCAGCATCGCTGGTTCATCACATACCTAACATGGTGCTGTGATGGGGCGACGGCATGGGGGACAGATAGACACACCAAACTCCTATGGACAGGTTTCAGCCCGGAAACATGACATGACGTCGCTCCCGCACAGGTGTTTAGTTATGCAGAAGAGTTTCATCTGCTCGCATCTCAACAACAAATTCCTGACAGATGTGTTCCAAGTAATCAATAGGGGGCGCCCTCTTCTGCAAAAGCAGCTAAAATAAGACAAATTGCTCTTCTTTGAACTTGACTCTGAAAACAAAAAGCAACATCCACCTCCAGGGCTGAAACATTAAGCTGCAGTTCCTCTGCAGTCCAGCAGAGGCGTCACAGTGAGTCAGCCTGATACAGACATTTAAATTTCTGTAGCTAATCCCCCCTTCATAACAGCTGTTGGGAGAGAGGATGTTTTATAGACAAATTTCTCCATAAAACACACCCAGTTGACCTGATCTGAATGTAGCCCACAAACGGCCCCCCTCTGGAGTTGGGACCTGAAACGAGAGCAGTCAGTTTGAGTTGTTTGTGGGGGGGTTTGGTGCCATATTTGGCTCACGGCTGGACATTGTTCAGCCACCTGGGTAGAAAGTGGCTAACTGTGGTTGTCTCCATGACCGGACGCACCACGGAGAAGGGTCATTACATGCATGCATACAAATATTAGCCGACAGGTGACACCCCTCACCTCACAGTTTCTTCTAAAGGACGAGAAGAAGCTGAAACAAAGGATCGATGTTTGGGTCGCATGACGAGACGTGTTAGGTCGTGCATGTCTGTATGATTCCTGTATCTACAAGCTTAAATGTGTTGTGTTTTGATCTGCATGCTCCAGCTTCTCTGTTAAAGGTTGTAAAGTGTGTGTTGAAAACAAGGAGGTGCTACAGTCTGAGCACTGAGACTTCTTCAGAGGAAAACGTTGTGTTTCTTGTAGATTGTCCACCTGGTCAGTTTCTCCATGTGCAGTCAAGGCAAAGAGAAAGTTCACCCTCTGTTCTACATATCAGGGCATAATTGGTCTCAGAATTATTTAAATACACCCTCAGATGAACACCAAACACGATCTGTTACGCCATGTCATTATTTAACAAAATGTAGTCAAAATGCAGAAGGAGTCCAGCTACTGACATTAAAAGGGTCAGTGGGTCAGTGGCAGCCAGGTGCTGCTAATCTAAACTGATCATCAGTCAGGTGTGTTAACATGAGGGTGAGGAGGAAAGATCTTAGAGAAGCAGCTGTAACTGCCCATCAGTCTGGGAAAGATTATGATGTCATTTCCACACAATCTGAGCTCCATCAATCTGCAGTGAGGAAGACTATTTATTCACAAAGTACAAAACAATCAGCTTCCCGGGAGAGTCCCAGCACATTCACCACGAGCGCAGAGCAACTGCAACAAGCCCCAAAGCTCCTCAGACTCAGCATGTTAAAGGTACAAGGTCGTGACAGCACAATTAGATGGTTTGGAAGGGCTTTAGGAGAAAGCCTTTTCTCTCTGAAAGAACACGGCAGCACAGCTGAGGTTTGCAAATCTGCATGTGAACAAACCACACGACCTGTGGAAGAACAAAAGGGAGCAAAGTGGAGATCTTTGTCCGTAATGCACTGCAGCACATTTGGAGGAAACCAAACTCAACACCTCAGAGCAGCTGCCAGCACGGCGGTGGAAGGTGGAGGATTTGAGCTCCCTGCAGTCACTGAGTCGTCTGTATACCAAAGTATTCTAGAGTCACACGTGAGTTCACTGGACTGAATTCTGATTCAGTGCTCATGTACTGCTGGTACCAGGTTGAGTTAAAAGTCAAATTCTAAATAATTCTTTGTGTCTGTATTCAGCTGTTTTCAGGTGACTCTTTAGCCTTGCTGCGCAGCAGTATGCTCACTGTAGCATACATTTTATGGATTTAAAAAACAAAATTTAATTCTGAAATGCAGAGCTCGTTTTATTTTCAGAATAAAAGTTTTGGGGGTTTTTTTTACACTAAATAATGATTACTATAACCTAGCATTCCACAGTAGTGAGAGCTTCATGCAAACATGGGACTGCATGACGGTAGGAACAAAACACACATGTTCATCTGTTAGCTGCATGTTAGCAAGCGTCATGTTAGCTTTACTGACCAATAAATCAGTTCACTCAGTGGGCAGAGCCTGAAATTGAGCCTGTTTTTCATCAGTAATGTTCAGATGTGGAAATTCAGATGGAAATTAGAAATCTAATTTTGTCTCTACATGACTGTGATTTGTGTACAGATCTTTTCTCTTCACCCTGTAAACATGTGAATATAAACATGAGATGTGCTTTATGCCCAGAATTAATTCTAATTGTCACTTTATCTCTGTATATGTATATGTACAAGGTCATATATGGCACACATATGAAGTATGTTGACTTCCATAAAGAACATTGTATTTGAGGCTATATACTCTTAATAAAGTATTACCTTACCCTCTGCAGGTGTGTCAGTTTGCTGTTTTACACCCTTAAAAGCTTCTTGGTTCAACTTCTACTTCTTCTTCCAGCCACTTCCTTTAGGAGAGACAGAGATCTGTGGTGAGAGCAGGGAGGAGGTGGTGGGGAGCCTGGAGAAGTGGAGGTATGCTTTGGAGAGAAGAGGAATGATATTCAGTAGAAGCGAGACAGAATGCACATGTGTGTGAATGTGAGGGAGGCAGGTGGAAAGGTGAAGCTGACAAAAGCAGAGGGAGTGAAGATATCTTAGTTTAAATTCCTGTGGTCAACATCTAAAGGAGCTGCAAGGTAGGAGGAGAAGAGGGAGACTGCAGCAGCACTGGGTCTGACAAGGGTCCAAAGATTTCATCCCGATACCTGCATCCCTTCATGGATATGCCTCCCCAGACCATCACCGACCCACCACCATCACACTGCAGTTCTCTACTGCTGAGAACAACATACACAGCTCAGGGAGGATATTTTATCAATGGACTACAGCAGCTTCTCCAGCAGCTCTCTGAAGAGAGAGACAGGTGACTTAGTGGCAGGTGAGCGAGAGGCAGGAACAGAGTTAAGGACATGAATGTGACTTTGGCTCCATCTGGTGGAGAAACCAGGAAGGACTAGAAATAGAGCTATAATTACTAATTAGCAGTGGATCGAAGTGATTTTTCTTGAGCTGTGATTACAGCACATGTGAGAGAAACAGGGAATGACTAATGAAACCATAAAATACAGAGTTGAACACTTTGGTGGTGATGGGATTGAGTGCAAGACTTTAACTAATGAAGACCTTCCTCCATGTCGCTAGAATGTGGACACTGAGCTCATGGCAGTCACCTGGTCAGAGCGCGAGGCAGTAATAGATACATTACTACTCTATACTGCCTCCAGCATTACTAAAATCTTTCCAAGGTGTGCTTCTCAAACTGAAGTTCCAGTAGAGAACCAGCAGGGGGCAGAGTTTCTCTTGTAATTAGCTGGGACACCCTGAGCAGATCTCTGACTGACGTTAAAGCACTGCGACCTTATTCACTTTGTCAAAGTGCTTCATTCTGACAAGAACTGAAGGTACAGGACACCTTTGGAGCCAGCTGACCTGAGAGGTCTGCAGAGTTCAGGCTGTGTGAACAGATCTGGAGCTGAAGCTTCCAGAGATGGATGGATTATCAGCAGTGAGTGAGGACTTTTGCTACTTTACACTGAGCGACAGTGCCCATCGACACCATCCCCCCCAAGGCCCTCGTAGTCTTAGCTATAAATAAAATGGAGAAGCAGAGAGCTGTGATTAGATAAGTGGGTCACCTCAGCAGTCCCACCTACACACACACACACACCTGCCCCAGAAGACCCTATGTGTACTGTGATGTGTTGTGAGCCATATGATGTAATTAAAAAGGAGCTGTACGACAAAAGACCCAATTCAATCTCATTTCAATTCAATTCAATTTTATTTATACAGCACTAAATCACAACAAACAGACTGGCTTGCACCTCAGGGTGCGTTTTATTGTAAGGGTAAGATCCTACAATAATTACAGAGAAAACCCAACAAGAGCAAGCACTTGGCGACAATGGGAAGGAAAAACTCCCTTTTAACAGGGAAAAACCTCTGGCAGAATCAGGCTCAGGGAGGGGCAGTCATCTGCCACAACCAGTTTGGGGGCAGGACAAAAGAGATGCTGTGAAAAAGAGCCAGAGATTAATAATAAGTCATTAATAAATGCACAGTGGGGTATAAGCAGATTAAATGAAGCGAGTGAAAGAAACACTCAGGGCATCATGGGAACCCCCAGCAGCCTAGGCCTGTTGCAGCATAACTAAGGGATGGTTCAGGGTCACCTGATCCAGCCCTAACTATAAGCTTTATCATAAAGGAAAGTTTAAGCCTAATCTTAAAAGTAGAGAGGGTGTCGGTCTCCTGAATCCAAACTGGGAGCTGGTTCCACAGAAGAGGGGCCTGAAAGCTGAAGGCTCTGCCTCCCATTCCCGGGGTGGCTGTAGCTCAGGAGGTAGAGCAAGTCACCCACCAATCGGAAGGTTGGCGGTTCAATTTCTTTAGCATTCTGGACTGCGTGCCAAAGTGTCCTTGGGCAAGATACTGAACCCCAAGTTGCTCTCTGATGCAAGTGTTGGAGTGTGAAGGTTAGATAATAAGCACTTAGTTAAACATGGAAGTGATTGAATGAAAGTGGTGTGCGATAGAAGAACTAGTCCATTTACCATTCTGCTCTTATGTATCCTAGGAACCATAAATAAGCCAAGAGTCTGAGAGTGAAGTGCTCTACTGGGGTGATATGGTACTATGAGGTCTTTAAGATAAGATGGGCCTGATTATTCAAGACCTTGTATGTGAGGAGAAGAATTTTAAATTCTATTCTAGATTTAACAGGGAGCCAATGAAGAGAAGCCAATATGGGAGAAATCTGCTTTTCTGAAACCTGACTGAAACTCTTCAA
>VOQJ01045116.1:0-19551 GCA_015052665.1 Apistogramma diplotaenia | reverse complement strand
AATTATTTTAGATTAAGTGCATGGGTAGGACTGGGCACAGAGGGGCGGGCGTCTTAACAATCTTATCACTATAATTTATATATTTTAAAGTCTATTAAAAAACAATCTCCCTGTCACACCCTGGGGGGTGGTATGCGTTTGTTCCTCAAGCTCAGGTGCTCTGCAGGTTGGAGGGTTCTGCGCAGGTTCTTAGCTGTTTCTAGCCCCGTGCTCCTCTGGACAGAGACTTCTGATGTTGTGCCTGGAATTTGCTGGAGACATTTTTCCAGTTTTGGGGTTACAGCTTTTAATGCTCCTATTCCCACTGGAACCACTTTGGACATTATCTTCCACATCCACATCTTCCACATATACTCCTCCAGTTTTTTGTGTTCCTTCTCAAAATTGCTGTGTGCTGGGATTGTCACATCCCTCACAACTGTGGTCTTCTGCTCCTTGTCAGCCACCACTATGTGGGGTTGGTTGGCTAGCAGCTGCTGTTCTGTTTGGAACTTCAAGTCCAGTAGTGCTTCAGTCCTGCTGTTCTCAACTAGCTTTGGTGGTGTTCCCCATCGAGACTTGGGAACTTCTAGTCCATATACGGCACATATGTTCCTACACACTATCGCAGCCACTTGGTTGTGTCTCTCAGTGTGCGCTGTCCCAGCCTACATCTTACATCCCGGTACTGTGTGTTGGATAGTCTCTGGGGCACCTAAGCACATTCTGCAACCTGGGTCCTGTTGAGTACAGTAGACTCCTGCCTCAACCGCTACGGTGCTTTAGAGCCTTAGCGCTGTCTATTAAGCTGGTCTTTTCTAGCCGCTGCTATGTTTCTTGATGTCTGCCACTTCCTCTTTGGCAGTGGTACATCCAGAGAGACTCGTCGTTGGATGTCTGGCTTTGTGAAGTTGGCTGTTCTGGAAGCTTGCTATGGTCTGCTCTTATGTCTTCCATTATTGTTCTGTTTCAGCACTGGGTGTCTTGTGCTATTATTCTTTTGTAGCTGAGAGTTCTCCAAAGGACGAATCTTTGGAAAATAGGCAATTTATTTTCTTGGCCTCTGCTTTTCTGGTATATCATTTCAACTTAGTTGCCAGAGCCAGGATATACAAGTAACAAATGGGCTACTGGAACAAGGCAAACAACATGGGCAGAGATATCTACCCATTCTCTTCCACTTAGGCAGGTCGCAGGGGGCTTGAGCCTATCCCAGCTATCACAGGGCAAGAGGCAGGGTACATCTGAGAATCACCAATCAACCTAACCCCACTAACTGCATGTCTTTGAGCTGTGGGAGGAAACTGGAGTACCCAGAGAAAACCCACACAGACACGGGGAGAACATGCACACAGAAACTCAACACAGAAAGGCCCGGGCCAAGGTGGATTCGAACCCAGAGCACATTGGCTAACCACCATGCCACCGTGCTGCCCAAGGCGGAGATGTATCTAATTAAAAGTATGGGATAACTTGGAAATTAACAGGACATCTAACATTTGCCCAACATTGCCTTTGTTTTTTTGGTGTATGTAATCAACTAAAATCAGAAGAACACAAAAAAATTCTGTTTAGTTTCAAATAATTAAATATCAATCTAAAGTAAAATCTAGTGAGGCTGTAAACAGTTTGAACTATATTGAATCTTTTTTATTCATACATAAAATACTGCATATATTCTCAGTATCCTCAAGAAACCTATAAATGTCAACAAAGAGCACTGAGAAAACTTGACATTCACTCAATTGTGGTCTGCTTATGGGCCAAGATGCAAAAATAAATAAAAATGTTTTTAGAAAAGGTACAAGAGGTCCAGAACTGCCTCAGGGAAGTGGGCAGTGAGGCTCAGATGTGTGACTGGACCACAGTTCTGATGTGGTAGCATGACACAGCTGTTCAACTGTCTTGCTATGCTCAATCTAAGAAATGTTTATGGTCAGGGAGTAATGAAGGTGAGTCACTTTAATTGGTCTTGATTTTGTTAAAATGTTTTTTAGTGTTTTATTGCTCTACAGGAATTGTACATTGAGGTGTTGTGTAGTTGAAGTATGGGAAGTGTAGGATGTAGTCTTGTGGGTGAGCTTGACATCTGCTTGTTATTCAGAATCATCTTGTGGCAGCTCAGTTTTGACCACTGTTTTTAATGTGTAGTATAAAATTCTTCTTCACAGGCAGCTATACTATATCATTTTTTCCTTTTTGAAAGCTTGAATATGGGATTGCTTTTTGTTACTTATGCTCATAAGGTACTACTATTCCTGCTTAATGTTGCACTCCATTTTGTGTGCTGCCCATTAAGCTTAAATGTAAAGCAACTCGCATTTTTATTTCCACACATTTTTATGTGGTTTCAGGGTCTGTAAACAGTTTGAACTGTGAGCCTGAGCCAACCAAACGTACAAGTAATGGCTGAGCCACTCTTAGCATCACACAAATGTTGTACTGCTGCTTAAGCACTTGCTGTCGTAGTTGTGTTCCTAGCTCAGCAGTTATTTTTGGAGCAGAATATGTTATATTGAAATTCTTTCCTCTTTCAGAGGACATGGTGACATGCTCTGCAGCCCTGCTCCTGCAGTCTTATATGGAGTGTCTGGCAAGAGCACATGATTGATTTTATTTTAATCTGTCAAGGCCATTTTCTGAAGGTCTCCTTGTTACTTAGATACTTGTTTTCTTAGGAAAACACACACACACACACACACACACACACACATACACATACACACACACACACACACACACAAATAAGAGATGCTAGCAGATGCTATTATTGTGCAATTCCATTCTGTGATTCATTGATGGTAAGCTCTAAGCTATTTCCTGCTGGTGCACTGATGATGCTATATTGTAATTGCTTGTAAGATGCCAAAGTAGAGAAGCTGTGTTCCTTTAACTCGTGTTCACAGTTGGATTAGTAGTTTAGAGGTGGAACACAAGGAAGAATGCCTCTGCATGGACAATTAGTGTGTTTTTCTAAGCTTGAACTTTCACCTCTCTGGACTGCTGTCCAAACACGTGTCTGAATTGTTGCTCCCAAGTACAAAGTGTGGAGCTTTATCTAGGCATCTGGGTATTTTTGCAAGGCATTTTGTCCTTCCAGCTATGGAGCATGTTAGTGTCTACGCTACATACTTGGTCACCTCTCCAAACAAACATGAAACGCAAAACCTGTGTTCTGAGGTATTTCCCCAAGGAAAGCCTTTATATCCGGTATTTAAAACCTAAAGTTTACCTTTAATTTAAGCTGTAGTGCATCTCAGTCACTCTGATCTGATCACTTTATGTGGAGAAGGCCAAAGCAGAAGTCCTGCAAAATAAACTTAATTTCAAGCCACAATATATATATATAACTGCCATTAATGACTTGAATGTGTGGCCTGGAGTCACAGATGAATTCAATGCAAATTAAAAAATGAAAGACAAAAAAAAGAAGAGTTATCACTTAAATCATGATAACTACTGTTTTTTTCTGCCATTTGGTTGGTGGTACCACAAAAATTCATTTTTAAATTCAAAATTTCAATATGATTCCATGAATATTCCAGCATTTCAAACCAACATTTATAATCTTTTATACTATGATTGCTTTCTTAAAATCAGGCTTTGGGTTAGGGGCTAAAAACCAAAAACCTGGTCTGATGTGCCCTGGTTCCCCCCACCCAGAGGAAAGCCACACCAATGCCATACAGGCCGTGCCACCCAAGTATGTAGAACCTACAACCCCTTAAGTGAAGCTTATATACCTCATAAATGTGGACTCATAGTGGTACATTAAATGCAATATTGAATTATTTGCAAGGAGGTTCAAACAGATTTTTTAAAGATTTTTAACAGGTAGTAATCAGAGCAATAAAAAAAGGATTGTCAACAAAAATACAACAGAGGATATTAGTGTCCTACAAAACAAATCCAGTAAATAATTCAGTAAATTAAAAAATAAAATACAATATAAAAATCTAAGAACAGTGATGGCATGATTGAAAACAAACAGCTGTGAGTAAGACGATGTTGCACAGGTGAACAGGTAAGTGTCACTACGCTTTAACTGCAGCCAGTTATAGAGACTACGCCGACTCTGTGACACGTGTTAAATTGTGTTGGTGTCATAAATCGGAGGTCTTCTCTTAAGAGCCCTGTAGCTAAATTACAGGACACCATTAACACCATTTCCTGCAGGTGTTTCCATGGCGACATAAAGCATCAACTTCTACCTCAACAGACTCAAAGCACCAGAGGGACAGAATCTGAGCTCTCAGTGAAACCTTAGCAGTCAGGGCAGAGTGTTAAACCGAGATGCCTTCGAAGTGGGGGCTTTGAAAAAGTTCCATGACAGGGCTGTTTGGGTATGTGTTTAATATTTGGATTGCTTTTCCATTTGCTGGAAGAGGACTTGAAAGAGAGAAGGACAAATCAAAGAATGAATTCACTTGGTGCTATTTGTCTTGTCAGGAGCATAATGACTTGAATGGAAAATATTTGGGGAGTGTAAGATGTGAAGAGAGAGCTTTTGTATATTTCTTGGGAAAAATCGGTCCGACCACAAAGACATGGAAACATCAGACAAGGATTTACAAAACGGCTCTTTCTAAAGTTTAAAGTTGAAGTATCCTGTCCTATGGGCAAGTTAGTTATAGCATGTAACTGGACAATGGGGAAACTATCGAGATCAGCTTTACAGATGAACGAGGGGAAAAAAGTAAATAATGACAATATACTAAATAAATGCAAGATTAAATTGTAAAAACTTTAAAGTTGTGTCATCCACTGTGTGTTTTCGATCAAGGCTGTCGTTGTTCTGGTCCGATATCAGCTCTTCTTCCTTGTAATAATTTGAGATTTAACTGTGGTCCTGTTTACATAATTTGGATGCAGTAAATAATCATTTCTGTGTGTGCTGGGTAACATTACTGACAGTAGACCTGCGTGCCTCGTTGACAGCAAGTTTGTGTTGAAGCCTATTTGTCAGATATTTGCTGTGTACATCTACACATGATTAGTTTGATTCTCCTGAATCAGCTCCAGCTGCAGAGTTTTTGTTTGTTTGTCCTCATTCCCGCCCTCCTTCCTGGCCCAATGTGCTTGCATACAAAGGAGGGCCAGCTTCAGGCAAGTGAACCGAGTCAGTGTGACTATACATATTATAAATATATGATCTTGTAGAGGGTTTCACACAATGTTACTTGGCCAGGCCACCCAGGTATGCCAGCTGTATATTTCAAGAATACTTGATTTAAAAAAAAAATAAAGTTTCCCATTTGTATTTTTACAAATGGGAAACTTTTACGTTGGAAACTTTCACGTTGTTATCATTAACTAGTGGCCAATTCTAGTCCCTGCAAGCTGGCTTACTGTCCAGGTTGCTTTTATGTCAGTCCTCAGTATCATTGTTGTGTTTTAGAGTGCAGCTTTCCACACTAACTAACCAGAAGCTGCAGCGGGTGGAGGACTAGTTCATATCATGGTTCTAGCCAGAAAAATTCACAGCCTGGTGACTGGACAACAGGGAACGGTGCAGGGGTCATCCAATACCGCGTGATAGTCGTAATAGCCTCGCCTGCTTGCCAGTTGTTGTGATGGTGATCAGTTCTGGTGGCAAACCAGTGATGAAATTCTCAACCTGGTGCAATACTACATTAGCCTAGCAGAGTGCTGGGCGATCAACTACTGGCCATGCCTGCATATGCTGCTACAAAGACTTCACTGGAGCTGCATAGTCGAACAAGGACTGCTATTGCCAAACACCAAATGGTTGAGTTAGTTCATGTGCAGAATGAGGCCATTAATTGTGTGTATAGATGTAGCCACAGTGGTATTGGATTTGTTCTTGAATCCTCAAAGGCCTTCAAAAGGCAGCACACATACACTCAAGAGGTCCAGTTTGCTAGAGGTGAACCCTGCAGACAGTTAGCAGCTACAGCGCAACGGTCAGCACACCTCTCACTGAAAGGAATCACACCTCTAACCTTTTAAGTCTACTTCAGACTACATCAGATTCTTACCTGTTTGTTTTTCTTCAGTGTGCCATTGTCTGGTTTTAGGTCTTGCACTTAAGCAAATCGCAAAACAGCGTGAACATTGTCATCAGTGATGCGTGAGCTGTGCTCGGTCTTGTTTAGATTCATAACTGAAAGCATCTGCACAGATAGGTGCTCCCAAACATGGACAGAGCACGGGCAGCGTAAAGTCTGAGTTGTGGCATCAAATCAGGGGGCAGTAAATCATAAAAGTCCTCAATTTCAGCATCCTGGAACTTTGCTCTCAGGTTACAAGCGCTTTGAAGCTCTATTAACTCCATCTGGTGATGTCGGCAGAGAAAGGATTGGAAAAATATGGCAAAGCCTGAGTGCTGTGTTCTGAAGTTGGAGAAGCACCGATCGAGCTCAGTAATTAGCCGACTCACTTTTGAAGCTAGTCGAGCGCATAGAGAAGCACCGGGAATGGAGGCTGAGGTGCTCTCACACACAGGAAAGTGGGCAAGATTGTCTTGTTCCAGCTTGGACTTCCAGAAGTGAAGTTTACAATGGCAAGCTGTGATCATGTCATACATTTGCGAGATGACTTGTCTACGTCCCTGCAGCCTCTGATTCAGATGGGCTTCGTTATATCACACAAAGTCGCAGAGCCAGTTTGGATCTGACAGTTCTTCCAATGGCTTTTCTTTACTTTGCATAAAAAGCACAATTTCTTCCCTAAGTTCAAAAAATCTTTGTGGGCGACGCTTCTGCTTAGCCACCTTACTTCGGTCTGATATGACACTTCTCTGTGGTCAACACCTATCTCCTGCAAAAACATCTGGAACTGGCGGTGAGCCAGACCCATGCGTCCAAATGAAGTTCAGTTTTCATGACTGATGATTCAGCAGCCTTCTAGCCAGCGGTTGATCGGCCGGTGTTGCGCCTTGCTGAGGATTTCACCGGCTCAGCGGTTAGCATTAGCATGCCATTAGCATTAGCATGCTAATGCTAACACCCCACTCGCACACGCCGTGCTGAAAATTTTTTCTGGCTAGAAGCCTGATTCAGTACCAGAACCTTTCCACACAGAGCTTCTTGATGGATGATGCAGTGATATGTTATCAGAGGTGTGTGGCGGCAGTTTTCATTTTCTCCTTCATTAGTCCTACCAAGCCCATTTCCCCCACACATTGCAGGTTTGCTATCTGTTGTTAGACCCACCAACCTTTCCCAGGATAAATTACTTTTACTTGCCGCCTTTTCCACCACATCAAATATGCCCCTCCCTGTTGTCATCCCGTGCATGGCAGCTACATCCAAAAGCTCCTCAGTGACATTGAAGTCCGCCTTCACACCCCTTATATTAATTGATAGATGCGCCGTGTCTGTGTTGTCCATGCATTCATCCATAGCTAATGAAAAAGCCAGATTCTGGCATGCCTCCTCTGCCAGCTGTGATGTCAGATTGCCTGCTATTTCCCTCACCCGCTCTGCAGTGGTGTTTGTTGACAAACGGACATTTTTAAGTCTGTATCTATTCAGGGCACACCTGCTCACTGAGCCTTAATAGAATAGAATAGAATGCCTTTATTGTCATTACACATCTGTACAATAAGATTCGAGAGCTGCCCCCGTTCAGTGCCATAAAAAATAGAACCTCTGAATACAGAATACAGAAATAAAATAAATGGTTACACAACTATAAGTATATACATATGATAGATGGTGAGTATTTCACTAGATGAACGAATATTGCACTGGTGGATAACACATTACAGAGGTGATGGATATTGTCCAGTGTGAATAATATTGCACAGAGATGTGGGTATTGCACAGTTAGTGTGTGTGTCTCTGTGTGTGTGAGTTCAGGGTTGTTATTGCTTTGGTGAAGAAACTGTTCTTGAGTCTGTTTGTTCAGGCTTTGATGCACCTGTAGCACTTGCCAGAGGGCAGCAGGTCAAAGCCAGGGTGGCTGTGCTGGGTCTGCTGGGGCAGCAGGAGGTGTAGATGTCTGTCAGGGAGGGGAGAGGGCAGCCAACGATCCTTTGTGCTGTCTTGACTACCCTCTGAAGCATCTGTCTGTTGAATCCAAGTTGTTCTTCCTGATGACCCTCAGGAAGTGAAGTCGATGCTGAGCCTTCTTGCTTACAGCTGTGATGTTATCTGACCAAGAAAGATCAGCAGAGATGAGGAGGCCAAGAAACCTGAGGGTGTCGACCTCCTCCACATGCACACCGTTGATGTAGAGGGGGGCTGGGTTAACATGCACTGCTTCAAAAATGCACCATGCGAGAAGCACTTCGAAGCTCAAGCAATTTCTTCAGCCACAATAAGGCTGCCTTTCACAAAAAAGCTGCATTATTTTGGGCTGCAGCTTTTATGAACATATTCTGCTGCATTTGCAATCTTACTTTTAATTCTTGAGCCATTTTTTGTTTTTCCTGGAGACTATATTTTAAATAATTATCTGTGTTTTGTCTCAAAATTCTGACTTATTTACCACTTACAATGTCTCAAAACACACAAGACATTCTGTTTTTTCTCCTTGAACAAACGTATACTATAAACAGTTTCACATCTGGCATTTAACAGCCTCCCTTCTGCATCAGTTGTCTCTTTTCTGGACATTTGCTCGCTTCATGAAAACCCTGTTGCTGAAACACTACAGTCTAGTGGCAGGATGTCGTCGTCTCTTCACGGGACACAGAATCGCCGTGTACTATAGGATGTGTAGTTTGCAGTCAACGGCCACTTTAACAACCTAACCTACAAACACGCCTGCACCAATTCACCGAGTGAAATTGCATTTCACAGCAGTATTTACGGTAATTTCACTCGTGCTCTTGCAGGAAGCCTGTCTCTCGGCAACGACCCACTTTGTGTTAAATGATTCAGCATGCTTTTTACTACAATAATACACATTTTAAGGTCTTGCAGGCCACATAAAGTGATGTGGCAGGTCGGATTAGGCCCACGGACCTTGAGTTTGACACATGTGGACTACATCATACACCACTCTACATCAGACTACATCATGTTACCATTAAAATGGCTCCACCACCAGAAAGACAGGACCTTTTAGTTTCAGGCATCACTGTTGATGTATGATAGGATAGAATTCAGGATGCAGTTTTTTTAATTAAACGGTATCTTTAAAAAGAAGTGGCCATTTAACTACAGCTGAGTCAGTTTGGGACTAAGGAATTGTAGGTGATGGTACAGTTGTTATGACAAGGGAAAAGGCTGAAGACATTTTTTGAACTATTTAAAGGCTGTAGGCAAGGAAGTGTGCTATTTTAAACACGGTGAGTTTATTCTGGAAAAAATCTAGTCATTTAGAAAGTTTGAATTTAGAAACCGTGCCAACTTGAGTAGTATTTGAAAAAATAAAAATTTTATACCAAGTTCCATTTCAAGATTTTCCTTTCCATAGCCATTATATGCATTTTCTACTTACTGCATCAAATTAGCCAACAGAAATACTTGTTCGATTGTTTCTTCTGTTAATGTTGCCGGGTGAGATTCCAGTAAAATGGAAGCTGGCAAGCCAAGGCATCAAAAGAGGACAGTTTCTTTTCCCTCTTCTCCATCAGTGCAACGATCTTTGCTTTTTATCCATTTGCAGAGATTTGTTCCTGTTAGTTTTATTATTACTGCTATTGAGTCTTCTTTTAATACATCTGATTAGTTGAATTTGTATTAACGTTCACTTTGTTTTGTAGAGATCCGACCCCATACTCTATTAGTAATAACTCCCCACCCAAATTTTGTTTTGCATTGCATAAGACATCTGGCAACCGGCCCCCAACCAAATCACTGTATGATGAAGCCACATGTGGAAATGCTCTGTCTTCAGTCTTCAACTAACCCCATCCAAATATTTTAACCGCAGTCTTCTCTCCTCCTCAGCCCTGATTTCACCACAGAGAACATGCAGCTCGGATCAAACTGCTCGCAAGAGAAATAGTTTGGAAGCAGTGGCTGAGCAGAATGTTTGCATTGTGGAGACAGAGGGCGATGCAGATGATTAAGGAAGCTTGACCTGTTGAGATCAGTGTTATCTCAGTGGTGCTTTGTTTTTACTGAGAGTGAAGACCCATCTGGATCGTAGGTCATGCTGCTCAGCAGTAATGGTCCTTTTTATGCTTGAATTTATTCAACCTGCAAAGAATAAGGACCTGCATTTATAGGCCTGCAGTGGTGGAGGTATTAGTTTTTACCACTTTTGTCATATATTGAGAACCAAAACTGCAAAATGCTGAATGCATTAACAAATGGCTCAATGAATACATTATCAGTATTTCTTCTGCAAATTAATCCAGAAATGAGTTGATTTATAAACCAGCCACAACTCTCTTCTGGATTTATTTACTTTTACTCTTAATTCTTACTTCTGGGAATTTTTTTGTTGTTGTTTTAATGTCAATATTTGCATTAATGTAACAGTAAAATCTTAATTGGAGGTAGTATTTAAAAGGACGCGTAAAAGCTGATAACGTGGGCTGCCTCTGTTCATATTTGTGCTAATGTTGGTCCTTTATGCTGCGTTTCCCTTTAGTACCTACAGTACTCAGCGCGGGTTGACTTGACTCGTCATGGTTTTGTTGTCTCCTTTACAGTTGAGTACCACCTCACTGTGAGTGGAGTCGATATAGCAACGTGGGCAGTAGTCTCTCGACATTATTTGTATGTGACGCAACACAACAATGGATGAGCTAGAGGCAAGCTAACGGTAGCTAATGCCAGTTTACTATCATCATCAAGTCCCCTGTACAATGATTTAATGTTCTCCAATCTCATTGTACATCTGCATAATGACAGTAAAGGCGTTCTATTCTATTCTATTAATGGATGAAGGTTATCATTATTAAGTATTAAAATATGTATGCTGTGTGTGTGCGTTTCACATGGCTCTTTTGTTACAAAACTACCGTTGCAAACCATCGGTTTGGGCATTCAGCCGATCCTCGCAGTGGTTTGCGTGCATCCATTTTCTTGCTGTTGGGTTGTAAAAATGGTGCAGTTGATTCTGCTGGAGTCACTCTCATGACTCAGCTACTGACATCACTCCCCGGCCAGTCAGTGGCATGCTGTTCTTCGATGGCACATTTTTGGATTGACTGGAACCCCAGCTGAGTGGGTACTAAAAAAAGTACCTGGTACCAGAACTGTGAAACCCAGTGTGAACATGTGTGGATGTTTAGAAAGCATGCTTGTGTATTTGTAGATGAGTATTAAAAACAGCCATTGTTTGTGCTTCTCTAATCTGTGGCTTAGACAGCAGAGCGAGTATGCTAATATTTGGAATTTGACCCCAGATTGGCCTTTGCTAGTCGGGATCAGTGGGTCTGGTCTTAAAGATGTAGGTACAGATGTGAAGCGCACTCATGGGATTAGAGCTCATGCAAGGAAAACAAACACACACATTGGAATGCAGTGCAATGCATGATCCAGGCCCATGCTCATTAACATCTGCACTGATGAGTTCTACTGCAGCTTTGTCTGTTTCTGGTTATTCAAGCTTGCTGTAAATTAGGCCTGACTTTTGAAGCCACAATCAATAGCCTTTAAGTGGCTTTGCAGTTGTTCTGATCCCTGGTGAGGAATGAATATTGGGATCAATATGTTCTCTGTTTCTCCACAGAAAAACAAGATGAGTTGGTAGAGTTCCTTGTCCACTGTGTGGTGCTTTTCTTCTGTGGCTGGGCCTTTCCTTTATATGGTGTGAATAGTTAATGATGGGCAGGGTAATCCTATTGATTCTCAGTTATGGTCAGTGCACTTTGGCCCTCAGACCTCAACAGAGAGTCATATTCATGAAACCATGGTTTTAGATGAGCATGGAGAGAAGACATTAATTAGGACCTCACATGAAAAATGTATTGAATATATGCTTCTTACTCTTTAAGCTCAGTTCAAGACTTGAGCTTCCACATTTACTCATTGTAGTAGGATGATGACTTGTATTGTAGTGGTGTCCAAATATTTTATGTACAAGGCACATCAAAAGGGAAGCTGCGGCTTAGCTGCACACCTGTATTCCAAGCAGCTGTGAAAAGGCTGTCAAACTGGGACGAGGAGATGAGCCCTCAGCGTTCGCATGATCTGCAAGATGTGAAGTCAACCCCATTCTCTGCAGAAACCGTTCAAAATGCATTAAGCCCAGTGCATCTGGGATTGCGATAGTTGTCCAGACCAGTTGGAACTTCGTAAACATGGCTGCTGGTGTGAGACAGAGGGGCCGCTCGCGGCAACTAAGCCTCAACAAATTCCTTAAAATGGATGTAAATGGTAAAAAAAAAAAAGTGAATTTGTGTGGAGAAGTTGATGATTTCTGAACAGTCATTCAGAAATCACCAACTTTTACTTTGTTGCACCATATTTGTGGAAGTTTGGTGAAGGGGTTAGCTGTCCAGTGAGTTGCATTTTACTATGTAGTTACCGGGGCTGTCTTTAGCGATCAGCAAGCATGTGCACTTTCATTCCAAGTGTAGATCAGTGATGTGCAAAAATGTTTTCCTGCTTTTTAAGTACATTTTTAAGAAATTAAAATTACTTTTAAGAAGGTTAGCTATGACAGTTGGGATAGGCTCCAGCCCCCCGCGACCCTGAACAGGATAGGCAGGACAGGATGGATGAATAGTGGGAACCCTGAATAGCTACAAAGTAGTGATATAGTAAAATAAAAATATATTGTTTACTGTTGTATATTGGAACAATAATACATTAAAACAAAATCACAGTTGAACTTCTGTTTCCAATGTTTAGAAGTCAGTAATACATAAAATTAAAAAATAAATAAAAAATAATTTAGGCCATAAGGCTGTAGGCAGTGGAAATCATTATAACCCCTCTGAGTGCCCCATACTGTGGTCTGTGGACCTGTATCGCACTTAAATCTGAGATCATTAGTTTCTGAAGCACAGAACATGCCGGGTGCAGTTGGTCTTCATACAAAAACATTAGATCAGAGCGAGTCTGCAGAACAGCTCCAACTTGCTGTTCAGCTACCAGCACTTTGTTGAAGCATGCAGCTGAAACGTTTCCCCCCTGCTGATGGCGGCTCTGCTCTGGCAGCTTTTCAAACGCGCTGGCTGCTGCCATGTTTAACCCCACGAGACAGAAGCTTAGTCACAGGGAGCTGCAGTCACAATACTGAGGCGGAACCACTGCAGGCTCCAGTTTGGCACCAGCACACCGGACTGACCTGCTGCTTGTACCAGCAGGCAGCTTGGCTGACCCAGCCGTGCTTTTCCCTCCCCTGACTTGACTCAGCCTGGCTCTGCAGTTTCTAGGGTTTTGTTTTTGTTTCTTGCTGAACTGTGCACCTCAGTGGTTTGTTGTGGGGGTGGACGTTATTTGTTCATTGTTCGTTGCAGCCACCAGAAATGCCTGATGTGTTTTTGTTGTGTTTCTCTTTGTTTTTTTTGTCCCCCCCCACAAAAACAACCTCCCACACAACTGTCACGCAAGGAAGAGCCTTTAAGTGCTAAAATGAAGCAGACGTGAGTGTATAAAAATTAGGGGGGAAAAAGAAGGGGCAGTAAATGCTCTCCCATATGGATACTCCTCCTTTCATGAGCATTTTAACAGATCCTTCAGAGGTAATGGACCTTCAGACCAAAGTCTACTGGACGACAGACCGGCTGCTTGCTACATTGATCCATCATCCAGGCATGTCGTCTGGTCTTTGATCTGTCTCCTCACTGAACTATAGATTGATCTGTAGTGTGCAGAGCAGACAGTATTTCTGTACAAATCTTAATTGTATATCCCTTGGATTTATTATGTCTGTATTGTGCATGTGTCCCGATGTAGAACATGCTCCACTTCCCCTTTATGTGCTCTCACTTCTCGTCCGAGCCAGAGAGCTTGGACTGGCTCGGAGCAGTCTGGCCCCGGGCCGCCGTGCACCGAGGAGAGCTGCAAAATGGCACACAGGAGGAAATCAGAAACATGCGCTCGCCTCTCTGTCTCTGCCTTTGGAAGTACTGTCAGATTACTCTCCCTCTCTGGCCCTGCCTCAGTTCCAGACTAACACGCAAGCAAGCATGAAGGCACGCAGGGGGATTAAGGAAGGAGTTCTGTGTTTTGGGGTAAAGTTCGAACTGTTGAATTCCAGAAAGCTGGCCACAGCCCTTTTTAACTGTCTATGCTGTTTCGTAGAGCTCCAGCACAGTGACGGCTGGTGACGTAATCCTCCAGCTCTGTTCAGCAATGTTCACAGTGGACATAAAGTCTCAGGTTTGGCTGTGGTGTCCTTTGATGTTGGATATTTTGGGTACGTTTAAGGTTTAGTGGTAACAGTGAGGTAAAGTCAGAGCAGCAGTGCCAAAGCAGTGAAATACTGCATCAAAACTGACTTTACAGCTAAATTCTGAAACTCATCCATCTATATAATTAGATTTGTTGGCAGCTTTCCTTTTCCTCAAGCTTGGTACCAGATTAACAGGCTTGTCATGAAGATGAGTGAAGTGTTGAGGCAGAGCAGAGAATCAGCATCACTTCAAGCATTCTCTCCGTGTACGTATATTATCTGTAGCCGTGGGAGGTCTCAGTGTTGTGTTAAACAGTTTGACATGATTTGACTTTGCAACGTGGCATAAAAGGATGGACACGATGAGCAGCAAATATTCAGGTGGGCTGTAGCATTTAAATAATGCTCCTGTGGTGTTTAAGGGCCTAAAGTGTGGCAAGAAAATAAATATCCCCAACACCATTACAGCCCCACAGTGGGGCAGGATGGATGTGTGCTTCCATTGATGTCAACGCCATGGCACACGGCCCCACCCGCTTGGTGTTGAAACTGTTTGGGAGGGGCAATCATGGCTTATTCTAGTGCATAAGAATAAAAACGTGGAGGCAGAATTAGGGCGAAGAGCTCTGCTTGAAGACTGGGACAGGAGGGCAGAAACTGTCAGCGATTGATCTTATTGCTGGTAGGAATATATAAACCATAAGGAGCAATACAATGCACTGTCTGACGTCAGCTGGGTAACCACTGAGTCATTGCAATAAACAAGGTTTTACTCATTTTGAGAACCATTTTAGTATTCCAGAGTCTTTGTCCACTTTTTTTGAATCTGTGCCGCTGCCTCCTGTTGTCGTCTGATCAGCTCCATCATCACACACCTTCTCCACCCTCTTCTTTCTCTCCGGCTGACACAATGAAGCTCAGGGAGAGAACTTGCTGCCAGATGTCTTTGGGAATTAAACACTCGTTTATGATAAATGAGTTGTGTGTTTTATGAGACTACTGGAAAAACCCAGTTTCTATTCTGATAGAGTCCCACATGCACAGCAGATGTATTCTCTATAGGGCACTGGGCCCCTCCCCCCCAGTTTGACCTTATGTTTTTGAACCAGTCTGTTGGCCTCCTGCTGGCTGCTTTTTAGTAACTCCTCCACCCGCCCTCCCCCAGCGACCCACCCCTGCATCTCTTTTGCTTTTGGCTACGTCAGGGCTTTTAGGCAGCGAAGATATTCTACATTTTAAATCATCTCTCAATATAGATTTCTCACATGTCACCATGGTAACCCAGATGCTGAACTGCTGCAGCACTGACTGTGTGAAGCTCTAAATGTGGCCCTTTGTTTTTCCAGGTCTATAAAGGTGAATTTCAGCTCCCAGATTTCCTAAAAGAACAACCACAGGTACAGTAACCATCCTGCCTGTTGTTGAGCTTTTCCTCTTTTTTTTTCATTTGAGTTGAACCATGTGTAGCTCAGTGGACGGTCACATGACAGGTTTCCATTCGCTCTCAGTCACTCATCTCCTCTTGAGTTTCTGGCCATCTAACGCAGCCTGATTTTTGGTCTCTGCTTCATGACCACCTTCATGTTTTTGGTCCGTAGCGTTTCTTTTTCTGTCATTTCTTGGTTTAAGAGCCTCGTGTTGGCCGAAGAGCACCTCTGCCCTCTTCTGGCAGTTCCATGCATCTGTTTTCTGTTTAAGATGATTTAAGTTCCTTATTTCCCAACACAATCAGTCTCGTTTTGTTGATCACTGTGACTTAGCGTTCTGTCAGCATCTTCTCGGATGTTGTAAATACACACCTCTGCTTCCCCCCCTCTGACAGGCCGTCACAGAGCTGACGGTATAACCTGACCTGCTGTCTGTTCCTCTATACAGATCCAGAAGTCTGCAGAGAGACCCAACCCCAGTTAGGAGCAGAGGCGGAGTCAGCACCAACCACACAGGTACAACTGAACTTTCATCTCATGAATACTGTTTAGCTAATATATATTATAGACTCTTACCACCTCCATGCAATTGAATAGCCCCCTGGCAGTATATAAGGCTGTGACTGATAAACTCCCAAAACACACTGATGCAGGATTTCAACCTTATTAACACACTGACAGGATGATTTGTTGAGCTCCTTATTTCCATATCCTGCAGTTACAGAGCAGCAGCCACACACTGCTTCCTGCCATTTCATATTATTAGAATAAAACTTAGATTAGAACATCAAAAGTTTCACAGCTAAATGAATGATCCTCTGCATTCATAGTGCTGGATTATTATTACTGGTCCTATGATGGAGTAAGCAGCACGACTCAGCTGGTCCAGTTCTCATTAAGGCGTGAGTTATGCCACTGAGGTTCTGTGTCGCCTCCAGAACTATTCGTCTTCATTCGTCTTCATTCACACTTCATTGTTATCTGTAAAATAGGCAACAATCAAATCAACAAAAACCGCCTTTTTCCAGTATTTTAAATTTCACACATTATTTTTTTGTGTATTATACTGAATTATGAAGCAAGTACATTAAGTGCTGAGATGCACTGTTCATTACAGAGGCGCCTGCTCCTCACTCACTCGTTATGGTCTCTTGTTCTGCTTCAGGACTTGCAGTGAAACAGAAGATCGTGGATATCGTCTCACTCATGTCACATCCCTGTTCAGCTTTGGCACATCTCAAGTGTCACGTGACCACATCTGGACCCCGCCCCGCCCCGCCCCGCCCCCGCAGGTGGACGGCTAGCATTCCTTGTCTTGAGGAGGACTCTGAGCGTTCAGCATCGTACTGTACAAAAAAAACAAACGGACCTTAATGTCAGCACCACCGAATGTCTGCCGATTGTCATTTTCAGTGTTGTCACGCTCATCAGCTCATAGAAATGATTTTTGGCCTTTTAGAGAAAAACACAAGTATTTATGAATGGAAAATTAGCTTTTGGAAGATGCAATACCTATTTTGATGATGATTTTTTTCTCCATGCCTTTATATTGTGCAATGTCATGGGTACTGATCAGTTTGACGTATCGACCGTGATAAAAGATGCTTTTTTTAAAAAAAAAAACGAAAATCAGTCTGTTTATTTTGTCTTTAATGATCCCAGTACAGGCGGGATGCTTCATAGCACCATGAGAAACGGCGAAAGAAACACGATGCTACTGTGGACATGTTTTCTGCTACTTGTGTAGTGCTTTTCTACTCCGAGCACTCAAAGCACTTTTTGATGCTAGTTTCATCCACACACGCTGCTATGGATACAACAGGGAAACTTGGGGGTCAGTATCTTGCCCAAGGACACTTTGCCACAGATTAAACCACCAACCTTCCAACTGGTAGGCGACCTGCTCTCTCCTGAGCCATGGCTGTCCATGTGTTGCTTGATCAGGCCCCGCCCCCTCTCCTCTTCCGGTGTTTGGTTTGTGTCAAAGTGCTTCCTGCTCTTAGGCTCACTTGTGTATTAGCGCCACACTGCTTTAAATTCTACTTAAATCAGCTTGCTGATAACAAAGTAGCACCTTTACTAGGGTTGTGTACAGTACACTGTGGCATTACACTAAAAGCTGAAGAAACCTGATGTTTGCGAGGAAAAAGTACCTCAGGATTGTAAGGGGTACTTTTTAAGTATCTCATCTAAAGGGCCATTGTGGAAGAGCATGAACTATAAGTGGGTCATCTACAAAGTTAATGTCTGCCATGTAGTTTCCAATATAAACCTTAGCATGAGATGATGACCACCTGCCTGATACTGTGTCCCCTTTTTGTTGTCGAAACAGCCCTGACCCCTCAAATCATGGGTTCCACCACCAGGGATACTCAATCCCAGACCTCGAGGGCCGGTGTCCTGCAGCTTTTGGATGCAACCCTGCTTAAACACACCTGAGTCAAACAATGAAGTCATTAGCAGGACTGTGGAGAACTTAACTGCATACTGAGGAGCTGATTCAGCCGTTTGATTCAGGTGTGTTGCAGCAGGGTTGCTTCCAGAAGCTGCAGGACACCGGCCCTCGAGGACTGGGATTGAGTATCCCTACACCCTGAAGGTGCTGTGGTATAAGTCCTGTAAGCTGCCATGAATCATGCCCGTTTATCCAGCACATCCCACAGATGCTGGAGAATTTTAGTGCAAGTCAACACCTCAAACCATTAACTCATGGGGAGTTCATTGTCTAACGTTACAGACAATGCTAATGTGTGTTAAATTAGCTTTTTGTTGACATGGGTTTCATAATATGGTGTCTGTATAGGATTAGCTCAATTATTGAATCAAAGCTGTTAACTGGTGGTAAAATGCTGCCCCTTGTGGCAAAAGTTGCTTGAGCATAAAGGAAGAACAGCCAGGTAATGAACAACTTCTTATTTAATAATACATTACATTCAAGGCAAATGAGACACCCTTTACCAATACATGTTCAGCAATGCAATCATTGGCCCTAAATAAATAGAAATTAGAAATCTTGAAGTCAGTGCACAACATTGAGAGAGAACACTTAACAGTCAATCTGTAACATGGTCTGCACACATTCCGCATTTCTGCACAGTATACACCTCTGGCTAGTGCTGCTAAAACCAACATAAAAAATAGATCTCAAAATAAGTTATATGTATATTTGTATATATGTTGTGTCCGTCTTCATAGAAATATTGGGCTCTTGGTTCATATGTACAGCAATATAGACTTTGATGGGATTCTCAAACGACAGAAATTGCACAGTAGTGAAAGAATTCAAGAACACCAGTTTCAAAAATATTTTACACAAATAGTAAACAGTCAGTCTTCAAGATGCAGTATGAAATTGCACATTGTCATCATGCCACACAGGGTGCTGTTTCAAGGCTTTGGTACACAATGTCCTGATTGGAAGAAAAAACTCAGACCCGATTCCTCCCTCCGACCTTCCGCGGCGGCAAGGTGGGGGAGGGAGGAGAGGCCATAGCGAGGTCCATCCAATGCCACGGCCTGTTCCCGGGATCAAACTAACGAATCGGAGAGCAGGATGACTACAGTACACATTAGGATTGGGGAAGACTCTTGGCACTTGAATCACAGGTGCAGGTCCGTGTTGGATGACCAATCATATGCAGCCGTGTTGGACAGTTTAAGGATTTAGGGAGGGTGAGCAATAAAGGGTCACACTGAGAAGAAGGGAGAGCAGGAATGGTATCAAAAAAGCACCTGACTCCCTCCAGATACAAACATGAATGTGCTGTTACTCTGAAGCCAATACCAACGCACTGTAATACTGATCCACTAAACACTAGTGATGGCATTAAAAGCAGCTTCTTCTCAGGTCTTTTTTTTTTTTTTTTCCTTTTTTCTTTTTTTTTTTTTTTTTGATCGTGGGATTGAAAATTTTCTGTTTTAACAAACCCAGTTG
>VOQJ01045107.1:0-12799 GCA_015052665.1 Apistogramma diplotaenia | reverse complement strand
TGATTCTGTTATTGTCAGTCTGCTGATGGGCAAAGAAGCTCCCCGTGGTCCAGCCCTTCAGGACTGTGACGAGTCCTTTCTGCAGATGAACTTCCAGTAAACTAAAGATATGTTAACTGATTTTAGGAAACAGAATAAATGAACGTGTTGCCTTAAAAATTTCTGTCCTGAAGTGCTGATGAAGTCGTTTACGTGAATCTTCTGCTTTGAGTGTGTGAGAATGAACGAGTTCCTCGTCTTTTTCTCTCAGACCTGACGTTCCTTCACGAGAGCTGCAAGACGTTTCACGGAGAACTCGTCAACTTTGAGAAGATGGTGAGTCGTTTTGCTCGAGGCTGCCCCATTCAAACGCACAGCAAACCCTGAAAGATCTCCATCGTCTGATTCCAGCCTCGAGTTTGTAAAGTAACTGAAGTGTTTAAAGACTTAAAGTTATTAAAATGAATAATTATTGGTTTCTTGGCCCCACAATGAGAAAGAGGAGCCAGTAAAACTGCTTTTCCACCTACTGTTCTTCTTCTTCACTTAGTCCAACAGTGTTACTTCCTGTTTACTGTTATCCTGCTGCAAAAGCTGCAGTTCCTCTGGTGTCCAGCAGAGGCGCCACAGTGAGCCAGTCTTTATAGACTCCCATGTTAAAACTTTCCCACAGAAAGTGCTTTGGCCTCTAAAGAGGCGGAGTCACACTTCAGGTTTGCTTTGATCAGCCAATCAGAAACGTGGAGTCTCCTAACCAGCTGCTCCTCTCTGCTCTTTCTGCAGCACAAAGTGGCCGAGATGGTGAGGACCATCAGGAGATACAGGAGCAGCCAGCTAGGTAACACACACACACACACACACACACACACACACACCACTCCTATATGGGTCTCAGCTCTGTGGGATTTGTCTCCATCTGGTGGTCCTTTAATCACATTGCAGCTCTGCATCACTAACAGCTCTTTTTTTTCTGGTAGCCATGGATACAGAGACGTCTCCCTCCCACCTGCAGACCAAGGCCTACGTCCGGCAGCTGCAGGTGATCGACAACCAGAACCTGCTGTTCGACATGTCCTGCAAGCTGGAGCCCAAAGACACGTAGAGGGACGAAGGTGGAAGAGGAAGAGGAGGACAAGTTGGCATCAATGAATCAAAAGAAGAAGATGGATAGAAAACAGAGAGACCCTCCTCCTCTTCATCCTCATCTGCCTGAAGCCACACGAGGAACACGACCTTGTGGTCATCGATCTGGACTGAAAACCCGTCACGTTTAAACCCCCAGAGCAGCTCTGCTGGCTCCGGATGGACTCCATCCAGGGACCGGCAGCCTTCCCTCTGCACTCGGCCAACATTTCATCTCTAAAAACTGGGAATTTTGTCCTGTGGACCTTTCTCAGGAATGGTCAGGAAGCTCCAGGGATTTTAAGGTTAAATTTGACAAATTTGAAACAGAAATAAAAGCAGATCTCATGAAAACGATCCAGAACCTGCTAAAGACAAAACCTGGTGACTGACCGCGTCAGCCTGCAGCTTCCTCACCGGCAGCCCGACCGGCTTCATCCGAGACACTTTATTCATCCCAGAGTTTGGGCTCCTGGGACGAACTCATCAGTGACGTTCAAATTAGTCGAATCAATTTAGCAGACGTGAAATATTCAACCACAAGCCGAGGCACAAAACTCTGCAGCAAATAATTCTGCAAAAGCAAAATAAATGATAATAAACTGCAACATAAGCAACAGCGACGATAAATAAAATAACGATGCTGCGCCTGCAGAGCGCCGATCGGGACAAAACCTGGACTGAGAGCTTTGAGGACGTTTGACTGTGTGGAACCAACGCAGCTGACCAGCATCCTGCACTTTGTCCTCTTCGACCAATCAGACGGCCGACCGTCGCCCTGCGGTCGACACCACGAGAAGCTGATCATCGTTGTTCTGTCAGTCTCTCAGAGCCCGACGGTCTGAAACGGGCAGAAATAAGGTGATGACGAGGAGACGGACGCTTCTGGAACAGGACCAACTCGAGCAGCAGCCAAATAAATCCAGAGCAGAGCGGACTTCCTGCAGGTGCAGCTGGACACATTTGTGACTGAAACTCTCGGATACGAGTTTGGATCACATGGATTTCATATATTTTCCCATCAAAGTAAGGCTGACCTCAGGTCTGTGGTTTGCATCAGCTGCTGTTTCCTGCTGCTGCGGCTTTCCGGCACGTTTCCTGCACACTGATGATGCATTCACTGACCGTATCTGTGACGGACTCACGGATACTGTGCGAGGTCGTCGTGGTGCGTTCATGCACTTGCACGATGTGTAGATGCTGGTTTTCTACTAAACGACCTCCTCAGTCTTTCTGCTTCCTGTTTCAGGACTTTGAACCTCCAGCGTCCGTCAGCGTTCGATGACCCTGCTGGAGGGGCGGAGCTTTCGCGTGTCGTGTTCTTAAAGGACCACGCCCGTGTTTTCAAACCTTTCACCTGTCGGCTCGTTTAAGCTTCAGGTTTCAGTTCAGTTTCTGTTCATGGAAACGATCAGTGAGGCGCTCAGAGATGAACTGCTGCTCCTCCACATCCAAAGTAGCCAGTTGAGGTGGTTCTGATGCCTCCAGTGACCGGGTCACAGTCCAAAGCCCAGGGTCAAAGTTCACATTCATGGTACAGTTAATATCTCTGCATTAATGACCCACTCGGTCCATCAAGAACCATTCGATGGAGTTTTCTTCATATTTAATCTGTCAGCTTTCATTAATCTCGGCATCCACGCAGGCCCGACTGGACCTTTGGGTGAGCCGGTTCTGGCCCTCGGGCCTTATGTTTGACACCGCTGCTATAAGCCCTGTGCAGGCTGGGTTTGAAGGAGAGACCAGTGCGACCTCAGAGTGCAGCAGCCAGCGAGGTCATCGGAGGGTCAGGGTCAGGTTTTCATCAGCGTGAATGGAAACACGGTCTGGTCCTTTAAGAACGGCGACCATGAGCTGATCACATGACCTGCTCGTGCTGATGTCACCGTACCGGACAGGTGAGCACAGACCCACGACGAAGTGGACGGGAAGCACTACTTTCACTGCTGTCACACACGATCGACCAATCAGCTTTAAGGAAGGACTCGCTCGCCCCCACAGAGCCGCCCTCCCATTGGTCGGCTCTGTGTGTCGCGGCGGTCGGGGTCCGAGGCAATAAGAGGAGCGACGGAAGCGGAGCTGGCGGGTCGACGTGGCGCATCGACGAAGCACTTTGCCAAACCTCAGGGCTCAGAGACACGGAGGTTTCCTTTACTCTTTCCTCGGTTTCAGTAGAGTTCAGTTCAGTAGAGTTCAGTTCAGTAGAGTTCAGTTCAGTAGAGTTCAGTTGTGTTGCGATTGATTGGTTCTGTGTTTGTACAGCTGATCACACTTCAGTCATATTTACTCTAATAATAATAATGATGATGATGATAATAAATCTACAGAGCCGTTGTTTTTATGCTGTGATCACCACCAGGTCTGAGTGCCCTCAAAGAGCCGCTCAGCTGAAAGAAAGAGTCCGTCTGAAGGCCTGTTGGTCCTTCAGAGCCGCCCCGGAGCTCCGCGATGCGCACAGATTAATAAATAGACCACCCTGAGCTCACCTGCGTTCCTGCCCTCACCTGCGAGCGAGCTGTGGGCTCGGCCTCAGGGAGGGGCTGAGGAGCTCACCGGTGACCTTTCACCTGTGCCATGCTGGAGAGCCTCAGCTGGTTTGGGAATGCCTCAATCCTCAATCAAGGAGCTGAGGACGCGGCCAGGAGACAGCAATCTGCAAGTCTCTGTTTAAACCACTGCCCCCTAGTGGCCTGGATGACAGGCATAAAATAAACTATATAAATGCGTCAGGAATGCTGAAAAATATCCTAACAGCATCGTTAAATCTACGGAGCTAATGAAACAGGCCCACAGGCAGCTTCATAAACCAAGTGCATCTTTGAAGAAGCTGCACCAAAGGATTAAAAACATGGTCACAGAAGTTCTCTGTGGACCTCTGCAGACTGCAGCGCAGGAATCAAGGCTGCGCAGGACGATAAACAGGCTTTCAGAAGGCTTCTTTTTTCAGTTCCCCGAAGAGCTTCAGTCTGTAAACAAGCTGCAGCTTGTCCTCGTCCGTGAGCCGACGCACTAATCTGATAATGTTGACATGCGGCAGCAGGAAGGTGACTGAGGGTTCGGACTTCCTGCTGCAGCCGCTGAGCCTCGGCGAGTCCGTTTGATTGGCGTGACGTTGTCGGACTGAAGCTCTTCGGTGCATCGGGGCGGCTCAGCTGAAAATGTGTAAAATGTGCTCTGCGCTCAGCTCTGGTGGCCGGTGCGACTTCATCATCCTCCATCTGTACCATAACATCCTGTTTGTAAAAGCTCAGCGAGGCCAGTCCCGTCCAGAAACAAGCCCTCAGCTCAGAGCTCCTCGCACCTCTGCTGGGTTCACGTTTCAGTCCTCTTCACTTACTGTAAACAAGCTTTTATTTTGGTAATTTTTGGACTTGATGAAACGCCCATGGAATTCATTCACTGAGAAATTCACTCATCTTCTCTCATATTTTCTTAAAGTCAAGACAAGAAGGTTTGAGGTCCCTTTAGTGCTCGATTGGGCCCACAGGACTTTAACGTGATGCCTAACCTGAGGTTACTTGATTCTGGACAGGAAAGAGCTTCAAAACTTCTTCGCCTCAGCAAGACCTTTCACCCAGTATGGAGTCAAAAGTTGGAGCTCATAAAACTCGGAAAGCCAGTTTGAATTTGTAGGAACACACTTTTACTTCAGAAACCCAAGCAGCCAGTAGGAGCTCCTGAAGCTGAACTCGAGCCCCCAGAATCCTGATGGCCAATTTCAAATCAATACTTTTAGGTTAAACTAAATTATCAGCAAACTTAACTAAACTCAAGAATTCCAGTTAAAATTTCCTTAACTTCCAAGAAAATTACCTTTAAGCTCAGGAAGTTTGAAGTGTAAGCAGTAACAGGTCAAAGGTCACTGGAGTCAGCTCCCGATGTCTGAACTCTAACAAAGGCGCTTTGATTTAAAACATCCACAAACCCCCTCAGTGTTCCTGAAACAGGAGCTCCGGAGTTCCAGAGCTGAGGAGCAGATCTCCCCTCTCACTGTGACCAGTGTTCAGGTCTCTCTATTTGGGGTCAAAGGTCTTGTCGAGGCGGAGGCGTCAGTGGCGGTTTTGGCGGGTACACAGTGTGAAACCCAGCGAAGATTACTATTGGATCATCACTAGTCTGCCGGTGGCTCTCTCAGGACCACTTCCTGGGTGTCGGGCGCTTTATCATGGATCCCGCCGTCGTCCTGGGCAGAAGCGGCAGTCCCGGTCCCCACCTGGCTGTAACCCGAATTAAGCTAACATTAACTCACTTATTTCTGACCTCACTGGAACAAAAAGGACCAATCGCAGCTCCTGCCTCGCCTTCGCTGGGATCCATGATTCTGAGAAGCGAGCGGCCTCTTGGGTCGAGGCCGTCCCCGCTGTCGCCTGAACAAAAACACTGAAAAAATACGTGTACATAGTGCAACCCTGTAAATAGGCAAATACTAACGGAGACTATATTTTATGTATGAGCAGAGAGAGCGGCGCTAACTCAAGGAGAAACTTTGATTTGGTGTTTTTTATTTGTAAAAGTGAGATAAAGTGTAAAGTGATGACAGAAAGAAATTATTATGACTTTATGAATTGTACAGTTGAATCTCCTCAGTTCGATGGTTCTGTTTTCTATCTAAAGCTTCGGGTTCTTCGGTTTCTTTTTTGTACATAAGTGGATGTTTACATCGATAACGAGTCCTGATTTCTGTGAACTGGGCAATGTGATTGGAGCACAGGTCTGATGGGGCGGGGCCTGCAGGGTTGCTATCATATTACAAAAACGTCTTTCGAAAATCGTTTGAAATTATTTTAATAATAATAATAATAAATCTGTTAAAATAATCAGAGAATGTAAAAAAGATTAAGGAGGTTTTTTTTAAAAAAATCAAAATTTGAACTGTTTCTTTAAAAAGTTTCTCGAGATAAATTAATTTAATATCTTTACATTTACTTTATTACAAAAATTGTAGTTTCACTTTTCACATATAAGATGTTTAGATTATAACAAATAATTCTGGAAATTTGAAAAAAAGTTTTGATTTTAGAAGTCATGAAATAAAAGCAGATAAATCTGTAGCTGTCCCTGAAATCCTTTAAATATGAATCTACAAACACACCGTGTTTAAAATGCTGATCGTCGTTGTTCTGTATTAAACTTGTAATCTTATTTGACATCACAACTTAACTTATTTTTTAACTGTAATCTTATAATTAAACTCAATCTTTATTATTACTTGTTTTCATATTAAACTTAAACTGCTGACACTGATTTATTTCATAAAATTACAAAATTTCTGCTTTAATTGAACCTCTCGTTGAAACACTCATTAAAGTTGCTGATACAATTAAAATGTTTAAATTACTTTTTAATTTCAAAATTTTTTCATAATAATTTTTTCCTCAAACTCAAACATGAAATCGACTTGTTTGGGCCGCGGCTCTGATGGATGCACTTTATCACAGGAATCATAAATCTGTGTCTCTGATCATCAAAATGCTTCCAGCTCAGGTTTGTTCGCAAAGTTACGACTCTGTTAACGTTTGACTGTAAAAAACAGACTCGCAGAAAGGCTTCAGGTGCTCATGCTGACAGCGGTCGCTGATCGGCCTGTTGCTGATCGGCCTGTTGCTGATCGGCCTGTTGCTGATCGGCCTGTTGCTGATCGGCCTGTTGCTGATCGGCCCGTTGCTGATCGGCCCGTTGCTGATCGGCCTGTTGTTGATCGGCCCGTTGCTGATCGGCCCGTTGCTGATCGGCCCGTTGCTGATCGGCCTGTTGTGTGAGGGGAAAGCCGTCCCGCCTCCCGCAGACTTTTGCTCCCCCTGCTGTCACCACAGACACTGAAATAAAACCTCTGGACAACAGCTGACTGTCTCATCACTTCCTGTTTGTGTTTTTATTTTTCATTAGACACTCAAACACACTCATCACAAAAAGATGCAGACTGTCTTTGGGTCACTTTAGCTTTATTTATGCAGGTAAGCCCACTGCGACTGAGATGTGTTTCAGACAAGCGCATTAAAATAGAAACAAAATAGAAGATGCATAGAAAATTTCCACAGTAATATTAAAACAAGAATGAGCTTTCAGTGATATCACAAAGTCATATATAAATACACACTCACACGTCCTTCGGACCTTCTTTCCACACACTGTGTGAACTGATGGAGCAATGAAAGCACCCAAAAGGTTCATGTCCCCACAGACAGGGGGCGCCATCACAGCTCAACACTTCCAGGTACGTCCCCCTCGTGCTGTACACCTGGAGACCGCGTTTACTTTAGCGTCTGCCTCTGGTGGCTTTTTGTCCATGACCACGCTAACTACACCAAACATGCTAACATCTCTCAGATCTCAGTACTCGTCATCAATATCACCATATCGCTGCCGTCGCTCCTACAACTTTCACCTGTTGCTCAGCAACCAAATACCACACACTGCCATATACTTTTTGGATTGGTTGTGCATTTTTCCAGAAAAGGGGTAACTATTGTAGTTTGTTTACCTTACAATAAAAAGCACCTTGAACTGACTATTCGTTTGTTGTGATTTGGTGCTGTGTAAATATAGAACTGAATTTATTTGGTTTGTTCTTTTTTGTTGTTTGATATTGGTGGTTTTAGCTGGCTACCAACACAGTTTATAAACTGGTGCAGTGTGAAGTCTGTTCAGCTTGTGCCGAAACTTGACTCTGAGTTATTGGAATCTACAGTTTCCATCGTTTTCATTTTTTCCCTTCAACACTCAGCATAACGTCACATTTTTTCAGCAGCACTTTTATTGTAATTATGCGTCGGTTTGTCATATTGGAAAGCTGAGAAATGCTACTTCAGAGTGGCTATTACAAATCTGCTGCTTTGTCTCGGTTTAACATCAGAGAAAACACTTGTTGACCAAACACACAAAGTTTAACGAGCTGCTTTGCTAAAACAGCAGCTTCACGTTTCTTCGATATTTTAAGCCCACTGTAGATATTGATATGGTTTCTTATAGCTGGTCCTCACAGGTCAGCCACTGCTAATTATAAAATATGATGCATTACTGTAGAATAAGCAACTTAAAGTCAGCTTAAACTTGAACATCTGCAGCAGTAATACTGAGCCATATCACACTGATTTTTCTGCAAAATAATTTCTTTTACTTTGTGAACATTTTGGCAATAATGCATTCTTATGTGTAATAAGTTGTTTTCATGATGATTTGTTACTACTTTTACTAAACAGTTAAAAAATGTCCAACGCATTATTAAAAACTGGAAGGATAGTGGGGAAAAAAATCCCGAATGATCGCGATCAGCGATCACTTAAACGTTTGGTGAAATGATAAAGATCGGACTCTGGAGCAATGGAAGAAGGTCATGTGGTCTGATGAGTCCAGGCTGACCCTGTTCCAGAGTGATGGGCATCAGGGTAAGAAGAGAGGCAGGTGAGGTGATGCTCCCATCATGCCTAGTGCCTCCTGTACCAGCCTGTGGGGCAGTGCTGTGATCTGCTGCAGGTGGTCAGCTGACTACCTGAACATACTGAATGACCAGGTTATTCCATCACTGGCTTCTTTCTTCCCTGATCCCACATTCCAAGATGAATGCCAGGATTCATTGGGCTGGAACTGTGACAGAGTGGTTCTGGAAGCATGAGACATCATTTTCACACATGGATCGGCCCCCACAGAGTCCAGACCTGAACCCCGCTGAGAATCTTTGGGATGTTGGAGAAGGCTTTGTGCAGTGGTCAGAATCTGCCATCATCACTGCAAGATCTTGGTGAAAAATTAATGCAACACTGGATGGAAATAAATCTGCGACACTGCAGAAGCTTATGGAGACAATGTCAGAGCGAGTGCTGTAATCACAGCTAAAGAAGGTCCAAGTGTGTGAGCTTGTTTGGGTGTGTGTGTATGTCACCATACAGAAAAGAATGAAAGACGCGTCACAAACTGTAAAGTATATATTTTAATCCGAGTTTGCTCGGTTCAGTAGATTATTGATGTGTATTTTTCTTTCTGTTAGAAGCTTCAGATGCTGCAGGAAAACGCTGAGCACTTCAGCACCGTCTGCAAATTAAAAGTAAAGACTCCTTTTTGCTTTAAGACTCCTTTATGGAGTAACGTTGTTTTTTCTGACCGTTTTATTTCATTTTGTTGAAGCTGAAAGAATCCGGACCATTTTTAAGCCTCAGCGTTTGTCCTCTGGGGAAACTGATTTAGGTTTGAGGCTAAAGTTAAGACAGACAGCTGCATGAACCTGAAGGAGTCCTGAGGGGATACTGTGTCTGTGGTCCAGTAAAAGGAGCAGTCTCACAGCTGTGGTTCTGCAGGTCCAAATGCATCACAGCATAAGAGCAGAGTGCAGAGTGTACGTGATCGGGGGGTGTGTGTTTTCATTTCAGCTGATAGGGTCCTTTTGTCCCCTCCTCAGGACTGTAGACTTGACCGACGTGCCCCTTGGGAGGAGGCGATTTCCATCCCTGATTAGGATAAGGTTTATATTTAGGGTCAAATTGGGGGAAGGGTGAAGGTTGGGGCCTCAGATTAAAGACTGGTACCGAAGTGAGTGTTACCGTGGCTGCAGCAGTTGTTATATAACAATCACCCTCCCTTATGTAAGACATCGCACCTCTTCGACTTTCAGAGCAGAGGACGGCTGTACAACACAGTGACTGGGAAAAGTTCAAAATCAGATTAACCAACGTCCCAACGTGAAAGTAAACTTTATTAGTTCTTATTCTGGACTTTAAACCTCTTAACAGCTTCAGTCACTGGAGGCCCTGCAGCCTCCTGAGCCCATCGACCTCCAGCCTGAAACAGAAAGTGCTAAAGCTGCAGTTCCTCCACAGTCCAGCGGAGGCATCATGGTACAACATGTTTACAGGGATCATTTTGTAACTCACCTGTTGGAATTGTGTTAAGGCTTCAAGATCACATTTAATGACCTGCAGCAGTTGTGTAGAAACACCTGGGAAGAGGAACAAAAGGAGTGGAGAATCACTCAGTGCATCATGGGAAGTCCCCAGCAGCTACGAGTTTTATCATAAAGGAAAGCTTGAAGTTGGAGCATCTGTGTACTGAATCCAAACTGGTTCCAGTCTGGCTGTAATGGGATCTTCACATAAAACAATTAGAACTCTGTAAGTCCTGTAAAATGCTGCAGTCGCTCTGATACCAGCACACAGCCAGAGGAGCGAGCACATTGCTCCCATTCTCAGCTCCTTCCACTCACTTCCAGCTAAATATAGAATAAAATTTAATGCCCTACTTTTTGTCTCTAGGTCTCCTGATGGTATGGGCCCAAAATATATCAGGGATATGGTTTCTGAGGCTGGTAGGTGTCTCAGACGTGTCGGGTCGGGTCAGCTCGTGGAGCCCAGAGTTCAAGCCAAACATGGTGAAATGGCTTTTAGCCACAATGCTGCCCAGTGCTGGAATCTGCTCCACTGTAAGCAGACTGATTTCCATTCATGTGACACTTTGACTCATTGTACATGTTGACTTTCTTTAATTTGAAGGTTTCTCCAAACTGCGAGCTTTTATTTTAGACAAACGTCTTCCTGTGTTTGCAGGGTACCCGGCGCTCTGGTAACCGGGTCACACGATGACTGTGGATATAACAATTTTAAATGTGCATCAAAGGATTCTGTAAGTGAACCTGAGCATTGTGAACATGTTGCAAAAACACACAAATAAGGTTTTTATTTGAATTCTGTTGCTCAGGTTTGAGGACATTTTGGATGATGATGACAAGGACAAGGGTCCCCACAAACACACACATACAAACACATACACACACACATGTCTGTCAACAACTGACACATTTGGAACACACACACACACACACACACACACACACACACACACCCTCCCCTCCCCTGCAGTGAAGCCTTTAAGTAGAGCTGCTCTCCGGCTCTTTGGCCTTGGTGATCGCATCCCCACTGCCGGCAGATCGTCTCCACAAGTTCTTCTCCAGTCCCAGAACCAAGGTAGCTATCAAACACAGACATGCAGGGAGCAGAGGATTATGGGTACGATGTAGTGTTTTAAAGCAGAGGGAGGCGCAGTCAGCATGTGAGTCTGCTTTAGTGCAGCGGCAGGTTTTGGTTTGTGGGGTCAAACCGAGAAATTTAAGCTTCCAGTTCAAACCTGATGTTTATTTAAATAATCTTTATGTTGATGTTGCCTTTGTGTATGAAACAGATGCTTTGATAAACAGACGAGCTTCGGTCGCTCTGCAGCCCCCCGACACCCTCAGATCAGACCTTCACGTTTCAGTTCACTCTTTTTCACTTGAAGTATCCGGTTTAGGAAGAACAGCTCAGAGGAACTCAAATATCTGAGTCACATTTTAAAACCATGAAGCAACTTTCAGCGTTTGGGTCGATGGTGCAAATCTGCAGGTTCAGGATCACGTTTGTGACATGGAAGCAGCAGCTGCCTCACTGCGTAACCCTCCAGCTGACTCGGCCTTCGGGAATAATGGGAATAATGTGGTTTTCCATGGGGATTCCCATTTCCAGTGTGATGTTCCTGCTGGAGAAACTTGAGCAGGACTGTTTTTGGACAGAAAGATCTCAGGTCAACATTCGATTCAAATGAAAGTAACTGCATTTCACGGTTTTCAGCAGTTCTGAGAGTCTGGAGGCCTAAAAGCAGCTGAAGCTCAGCGTCACACCTGCTCTCAGCTGCTGTCGGCTTCGTGCCAGCAGATACCAGCGGCCAGTAAAATTAGCAGCAGGGCTACCAGCGCCGGGCTTTGTCCAGAGTTATGAGCCGTGTCGGGTTCGAGCAGATGGTTGCCACGCCGAGAGAAGAGGGAAATGTGGTCCAGCAAGCTCAGAGGCTGCTCTGGTTTCACATCAGGAGGAAGGTTTCTCTAATGAGGAGAAATCTGATGCCAGCTCACCTCGATTCACTGGAAGCTCTCACCGAGTGAAGGAAGACTCACCTGAGAGGAGCCGGCTGCTCCTCCCAGTCAGCGACCTCTCAGCCTGATCTGGACCGTGTCGGTCCTCCGTCAGTGCATGAACTGCAGCAGCTGCGTAATCACACCTGATCTCCTCCCGTTTCAGCCTCCTCAGCAGACATGGAGCGTACCTTCATCGCTGTGAAGCCCGATGGCGTCCAGAGAGGACTGTGTGGCGAGATCATCAAGCGCTTTGAGCAGAGAGGCTTCAGGCTGGTCGCTGCCAAATTCGTGCAGGTAACAATGATGCACACAAACACCAGCAGGGGGCGTTTCTGTCCACCGTGTTGCAGCTCCTCCAGCAGACAACGGTCACATGTGCCCCCCCCCGCCCCCATGACGTCATAGGGAAATGAGATTAGAAAAAACTGTATGAACTGTGTGAGTGTTCAGAGCAGGATCAGTGCACACACACACACACACACACACACACAGCAGGGCGGAGCCAAAGAAGCCATAAATACCTGCAGCTGTGTGAATATGATGTGACGCTGCAGGAGGTCTCAGATTAGAGTCGACAGCCGCTGAGTGTTTGGAGTTGTTGAAGTGAAGCCAGACGTCTCAGTGGACTCACGGTGCAATAAAACACCTGATCCGGCCTCGCGGTCGGCGTGTGAACGAGACCTGACCTCAGGTCTCAGGTCAGGTCCACGTCTCAGAGCCTCCCGATGAGCTGATGGACAGTTTAGCTGTTTTCAGGTCTTAGTGAATAAAGCTTGATGCTCATTTTAGAAATGATGTGGGGGGGGGGGGGCATGGGCCCTTAGC